>VZRX01006118.1:163768-184477 GCA_013398075.1 Notiomystis cincta
ATCGCGGTCTAACTTTAAATATGCAAAGAGGTTTGGCCTCGCGGGGAGCTGGTTTGGAGAGTCAGTTATTTTTTGCATGAGCAACTTCACACCTGTGACAAAATCATTCTGGTTACGGCTTCTCTGGTTTCTTGAGGGGGGGGAGGTTGTGTTTGGTTTGTTTATTTTATTATTTTTTAAATTTTATTTCGGGTTTTAAATTCAGGTAATTCTAAATAAGAGTATTCAGAGTTGCAAGCCATTCATTTAAATGAGCGAATTCACCTAAAAGCTAGAAAATATCTTGACATTTCTTTAAGAAAGCGATTTTTTTTTTTTTTACCAGCAGTCTGTTGGATTTTTTTTGAGGTTTGTTTTTAAAATGTCCACAGCAGCTCTACCCCACTGGTTTGATATTGTCTTGCATCTAACTCTTTTCTTTTGAGGGGAAAAAATGAGTAATTTTTTTGGCCACACTTCTCCTTCACAGCTCTAGTGCATCCTGACCATTTCCCTGTCTCTCAGGCTGTGGGGAGATGTGAATATTTGTGAAATAAGCTGTTGGATGACTGTGCTGCCAAAACAATGGCCTCTCAAGAATTTACTGTGAGTGATTTTTAACACTCTGTGCAGTTAAATAGGAATAAGCTTAAAGACTGTAGCTGCTGAAATATTTGAACGTTTTCTTACTTCTTATTTTTTCAATATTTTACATATCTAAAACAGGTGTTATACACTCACCAAAAGATGAAAAAATCAAAAACATGGCAAGATGGAATTCTGAGGGTTAGAACTGGCAAAAATCAGGTAAAAATTCAGATTAACACTGTTGGATTTAATATAATCTGCTGGACTGCCAGTGGCAGTCTAGTTGACTTGTGAAATAACTGGTTGCTTAAAATCTTATTTTTATATTGCAGGCTACTTTGTTTGACCATAAAGGACAATGTCTGGAGAGTATTTTTATAAAATCTCAGGTATATTTTGTTTGGAGTTGTTACTTTTGTATCTGATTGTAGTTTGTCTTTCAGGCAGCATTTCAAACACTTGTTTGGTAGCTAAAACAGTAATTTTTGTTGCTGTTGATATAAAACTCTGCTGCAGTGTAATTAATACATATAAATCAAAGTATTATATGGCATTTGTGATATAGTAGGTGTAAGCACCTGAATTTTTTGCATTTAAGTACTTAAAAGACTATATTTATTTGAAATAAAACTATATATTACTGTTTCCTATACAGTACTATCATGTACACAGAGCTGCTCTCTCTTTTCCAGGTGACTCCTGGAGATGATTTAGAAAGTGAGCGATATTTAATCACAGTTGAAGCAGTCAAAGTGAGTGAAAAGCCCTCTGAAGATCAGCCAAGGAAAGCAGAAGCTCCAGCAGGGGATAGAAAGGGTGTAAAACCTGGTCTTCTGCCCCCCAGACATCTCCCTGTCGGCTTGAAAAGGAAGTTTACGGTGTGTTCTTGCTCCAAAATGTATGGCTCATGTTTACATGCATTTTAAAACACAGGGGACACATTTTCATGAATGGTAAATATCTATATAACTTCTTACTGCTCTTTGGGTTTTTTTGAGCTGTAATCCAGAATGTGTTCCCTGTAGGTGTTTTTTTCCCACGGATAGGGAGTTTGGTTTAGCAGGATTGCTGTTGCTGAGCCTGCAGTAAAAATCAGAAGGGCTTAGGGTTGTTTCTACGCACCTGTGGAATCCTGATGTGGATTTGATCAGAATGTATTTTCATTTTCAGGCCATTTGATCAGGATATATTTAATGGAGTGTGCCCTATTTTTCAACATTTGATTACAAAATGTGGATTAATTCAAAATTTCTGTCCTAGGGGTTCCAAGGGCCACGCCAAGTTGAGAAGAAAATACCAGCTGTGGAAGATGAATTAAAGCCAGCAGTGTTGCCTTCATCTAAGGAGTGCCAAGGGAGTTTTCCAACCAACTTTTATATCAGCTCTCCATTATTTTCTACGATCCGCAAGAAGGATGCAGAAACAAATCCCTCTGCAGGCTTTCAGGAAGAGGGATGTAGGGACAATGGCAGAGAACAAATGTCTGTGTCCTCACTGCTTTCAGCTCCATTTATTGACAGCTGTGAGGAGACAGAGAAGCAAAACTCTGATCAGTTTGCTGGGAAGCCACAATCTCCTCTCCTTTCCGGGCACACTGGTCCCAGGGCAGTGTCCCACCACATCAGGAGCACAGCACAGATAATTGCTCTCCTGAAGTCTAAACCAGCACAGGGACACAGAGAGCAAACATCTGGAGTCACAGGCTGCCTTTCCAGGTTTCAGGCAGCAGGAAATGCAGATTTGTGTGACCAAAAAAGCCCCGTCTTACCTGCTTTTTCAGGCGACCCTGCCAAAGGACTCGTTCCAGCTACTCAGCACCTGCCTTTTATGCAGGGAACTGTAAATAATAAAAAGGACTGGAATGCTGAAATGCTTCTGAATTCAACTGAACAACCTTGTGGTGAAGAAGTCCCAGGACAGAGACAAGACAAAAAGGTAAATAATTTAAGTCAAGGTTTACAAGATCACTGTGACACCAGTAGTTGCTTCCTAACTGAATCCACAAGAAGTGGAATGAGTGACAGTCAGTTTGTCCCATCCTCAGGTGACATTTCACGTTCAGCAAGTCCAACTACCTTTGAAAACAATCCCTTTGGATACAGGGAGCATTCAGGGACTGACAGTCTTGGGGAGAATTTATCTGTGAAGATGCAGAGTGAGTTTCATCCAAGACAAAATTCACAGGGAGTGTCTAATGACCCAGAGCTGTCTGGGGATGTGACATTGACTGAAGCTGGAATTGTGAAGGAGGGGTTCAGTTTGCAGGGCAAAGACTGTGGTCCAGATGAGGAACTGATGGAGGTTAACTTCAACCTAGTGGAGACTTTTGACTTTAACGACGTGTGCGAAAGAGACGCGAAGGAGCTCGCCGCGGGAGACGCGCCCTCACAGAGCCCAGGCTGCTTACAAGATCTCGCACAAGATGCTGCCTCGAGGCCTCATTCCTGCTGTGAAGTAGAGACACACAGCAAAACTGAAGTCAAATGTTCAAATTTTGATGGAGAGGGAGGTACACCACCCCAGCTTTGTGACAGTGGTGCCGGGAGAGCTGCAGAAGACTCTGCAAACCAGGCCAGAACTCAAGTGGAACTTTTAGGTGATGGGCACAACATAAAAGAGATGTGTGAGAGTCAGTCAAGTCTTGAAGCCACAAACAATGAGGAGGATCTGGATGGCTGTGCAGCTCTCACCGTTAATGACACATTCTGGATAAGAAACCAGCACTCTGATCTCTTGCCTGGTGGCACCAATGTTAGTGAATGTCACCCTGAGACCAGGGTGTTTGAGGCAACTGGAAGTATTCCAGGTGTTTCTCCCAGCAGAATAATTTCTGCCATGGACAAAACGACAGAGGAAGGAGTTACACAGCTTGGATGCATGGAATCCCCTGATGTTGGCTCAGGGCACTTCTGGGGTACTGAAAATGATGACATTAAACCAGGCAGCCCTCTGCTGGCTTTGCCACAAAAATCAGATCCTTTAGGAGCAGGTTATTCCCCTCCAGAGGAAACAGCAGTAGGAGAAACTGAGTTAGAAAATGCAGAGAGTATAACTGCTTTTCCTGAGGCCTGCAAAGGAGAAGCAATAGGGGTGGATTGCCTGAAATGCACAGCAATGGCTGAGAATTCCTCAGGTCTCCCTGGTTTGGTGAATGACATCGCTCTGCTGAGAGCTTTGACTCAGCACAGCACAGCATTAGAGAGCTTGCAAAAGATGGAGGAAAATACCAGCATGTTCTGTGAAACAGACACTTCTAAGGAGACACTTGAACCCCTTGAGAAGGATGAAGGTTAGGTCAGCTTGTATTTTAAACTGGCTTCTTCTGTATGTCTGTACCTGTTTGATTTCTGTCATTTCTCCTCATATTCAGAAATAACTTTTAGAGTGTTATGTAGGTTCCCTCGTGCAATTTTTACTGTTTAAAGCAACATTGTATGCTCCAAGTCTGTCTCTGTTTGCTCTCATTCAATTAAATCCTAACTGTGCAATTCATTGCATGGGTAAGGTTTGCAAGACCAGTAAATATTTAGATGTTTTCATGTAAAACTGTAACTCACTGTGCTTTTCCATCTCTTGTAGCTATAAAAGAGTTTACAGAAATGCCTTACTCAGAAAGTTTACAGGCATCTTCCTGTTCATACTTTGATTCTCCTGGCCTTATGGTAACCAGTTTTTGACTACATATATTTATCTGTTACAAGATAAATTAGTTTCGTGCCTGGCTTCTGGAATAAAATCCTTGGAACCATAGAGGTTGAGCTACAAATTGCTTAGAGGCATTATTTGTGAAGCTGGTAATAAATAGAGGATGTCATCTTGCCAATATTCAGGAGGCCTCATGTATGACAAGAAGCTTAATGGAAATTGTAGTATTTAGTCATGTTTAATATCCCATTAATATGTCTGGTACTTCTCCTTCCCTACCCCATCTTTTACCACCTATTTTTTCCACTGTCTTTTTAAATACATGGCTTTCCTTGGAATGTTAGTGTTTGGGTTGAAATACACTGGGAAAAGTGTTTGTGTTTGATAATTCACATTGATTTTTATCCAGTGTTTTTCACAGCCTTTTTTCTTTTTAAATCCATCTAAAGCTTAAAGAAAGATTTTTAGATTAAATCCTTTCCTTTTTCCTGTCCTGTTTGAAAAGCAAACATAATTTCTTATCCTGTCCTGGCTTCTAAATAAAAAGGCTGTAACTGAAAACGCTTCCTTTGTATAAATACATCACATGTCTTAGCCTAATTTTCACTTTAAATGGTTATTAAATTGTGAGACTAATTAGTTTTTGGTACTCTCCTATGCAGCCCAACCGTGTGGACCATTTATTACAGAAGACTGAGGCTTATATTGTACCAATAGCAGCAGCCCAAAGAGACCCTGGGACTTCTGACTGGCAACCAAAGGTACCATTTCTGGGGAACTGAAGTATAATTAATAGTGTTTCCTAAATTTCAGTTAAATGGTTTGCTAATTGTAATAAATTACACTAAGTCCTAATAAAATTTTAACCAGTTCTTGTAATTTTTAATGCAGTTCACTGTGGGAAGTTTTCCAGGGAGAGTTTTAAACTCAAATTACGAGGGAAAAAAAAGCAAACAGATTTTTTTTGTTTCTCTTCTGCAGCATCAACAGATTCTTTGTGTTGTATGTGTAAAAAGTACCTGTATTGACCATAGGTAGTTGCAGAGCAGTTTTTACTTCCTGTTAGTGATAATTCCAATGCATTGTGTAGCCTGTTGCCTTCCAAGGGCACCAAGTGAAAGGATCAGCAGCTAGTGAGGTCATGTTGAGAGCTCCACGCTCCCAGCTAGGATGGCAGCAGCACCCAGAGAACATGGACTTGGCAGCTGAGACATTTTTCTCACCCCTGTTTTCAAGGAATTATGACCTTTATGATTTCAGACAGGTAAATCATTTTTTTGTTCAGTTATCCTTACTAACCTTAGTGCAAGAAAGTATCCTGTCAGTTTAGGATAGAAAATAGTTCATTTTTAGACCACTACAATCATGTGGAAATCAATTTGGTTTACTTACCTTTGTCACAGAACTTCGTGATGTGTGACTTGGGTTTTTTCTGCTCTAATCAGTTGCACTCTGAAAAAAAGGAGATAAACAGTTTAATTTCTAACAACTTTTTGCTTGTGCTTTTTAAAAATAAAGTCTCCAGGTTCCAGGAGCCTTCATAAGTATGATGTTGATGTTATCAGAGAAGGGAATTTTCAAATGAAGCCTGATGTCATTGAAGAGGCAGAAATAAATCAGTCCTGTAAGTGAAAGTAAAAGGAGAAGGGCACTGATTGGCCTCAAAATTTCTGCATGACTTCAGTTCTTCATGTGTTTTTCCTAGCACTGGCATTGGATGTATGTCTTGAAGTGCCACCATGGACAACATCAGACTCGCCCTCTGACCTGAGACAAGCACCGTGGACTGCCTGGGAACCTGGCAAGGTACAGACTGACTGACTCTTGCACTGACTCTTGGCTTTATTTCCTGTGTGTTCGTGGCAATTCTTATTGTTGAAGCTGTTTTATCTCAACTCTGAGAGACATTTCAGTTGTTTAGAATGATGAGAGAGACAATGGTGATTAAAGAGCTGTAATCAGGTGGGTGTTTTTTTTTCCCACTCCTTCACCTGCCACGTTAATTCTTCACCTGTAGATTTCATCAGAACCGACTTTGCCACTTGATCCAGACTCTCCCATTCCTCCAGCCTGGGGAAATGAGGAGACTGTTGGAGACATCCAGGAGCCACTGACGCACGGGATCTTACCAAGTGAAACAAAACTCCCAGATTTTTATTTGAGTAAGAATTTACAGTTTGCACTGGCACCTCACAGTGGTTTAGCTGGAAAATCTCTCAGCATTCTTGAAGCACAATGAATCAGGCTATCATAGACAGTTACTCTGCTAATTATATTCTCCTAAAAGAGACTTCAGTAGAGAGATTTAGTTTTATAAAGAATAATCAGCTTCTAGTTTGGGGCCAAAAAGGCTGTGAGATAAGCTTCTAAATGATACTTACGCTTTTATTTATCTGCTTTTAGTTTTCTTCCATATTCAGCTGTCCTCTGACCCTCTCCCATTTGACACCTATCTAGGACTGTTGCTACTGATAATGAACTTAGTCAAAATGGGGTTTGGTACTAAGAGCTTATTTATCTGCATAGTTTTCTGGATTATCTTTTGGAAAAAGCAGGAAATGTTAAGCTGGGTGTTTTCTAGTTGGCAGCTGTCAGTGACATCAGATTAATGAGCTCCAAAACACAGCCATGTTTAAATAATGGTCTTTTATACAAGCAGAGTGGCTACATAATGTGTTCTGAATATGGAGATTTCAAAGAATTAAAACTAATTAAAAGAATCACACAAAATCCATCATTTAGTGTAATACTGCACAGGAACAATCCAGACAGTTTCCCAGTTAGAAGACAGGATGTAAAAGCAAGAACTTAGGATTCCTTCCTTTTTGTACATCTGAAGTGCCATCCCGAGGTGCTGCAAGTTGCTTGTAAGCTGTATTTGCCCTACAGCCCGGGAGAAATGCAGCTATCCAGAGGAATGCAGCCTCCCAGGATTCAAGTCCATGATGAAAACACGAACTCCAGTTGTCACTCTTCCTGCCACCGATGAGATTCCTGACATGTTTTACCCCCGTGCGAGTGAGGAGGTCCAGCAGTCTTTGGGCCTTTCAGGAGGCAATTTGTGCAGCGAGTCAGTGGCATTTCCTGGGAGTGCTCCTGGCCCCGAGCACAGGAATTATGAAACCTCTGTGTTTGGAGAGTACACAGAAGATGGACAAAGGGAATCTGTATCACCAGTGCTCCCTAATGTGACTGCCCGACACAGACAAAGCAAGTGGTTGAAGTACCAAAACAGTGCTCAGTGCGATCTGATCCCTGCAAACAGCGAGAGCGATGACATCTGTGCCCAGAGCGTCCTCGGAACGCCACCGCCACCTGCTGACACAGGAGAGGGCAGCAGAGCCCTGAATCCCCGTGCTCCCAGCTCTGCACCGCTGCTGCCGCCGGCCAGGAGCTCGCCTGGGGAGCGCTGTGCAGACACCAGCCACCCGGATCTGGTTTCAGAGGGGAAGGTGCTTTCCCTGCACTTAAGGCAGACACCTTTGGCTGCGGCCACACAAAAGGTGTTGAGTCACCTGAGCTGCCACACCGGAACAGGAGACGGCCAGGTGAGTACCTGTTCAAGCAAACACAGCTATCACTGCCACAAACACATTTCTCTGGCCAAAGTGACTGCATTTATCTGATTTCCTGCAAGATATTATCAGTGTGATTGGATCAAATGTTTCTACTGACATAGTGACACAAAAAAAGGTATTTTTTTAAGTGCCGTGACTAATCCTTTGTAAAGGTAATTCCTTGGCACACACATTGCCAAATTTAGATTTTTTATCTGAATGTTGATGGCAGGAAGATGAAAGAAAAGCTGTTGGGCTGTTTTGACAAATGTAATTGGTAAGAAATTGTGTGCATGAAGGGTTTTTCTTAATTGTGGTATCAGCATCATTTTTAATGAGCACCTATTTTTGCTTCAAGGCATAGTCTCTCAGTTCAAAATATTATAAATTCCTTCAGTTTTAGTGTAAAAGTCAAGTTATGGCACCTAATGAGCACCTAAAAATTTAGCGCAGCTGTTGATGACCAGTAGACAAATGGAGTAAACTGGGGGAAAACATCAAACCAACCACAAGTCATGTTTTTAAAGTTGTCAAATGGTTTTGAGAGTTGAAGAAAATGTTAACTCTTTCCTTTTTTTAATGTTTTTTGGTTCTTTAAAACTGTCCAGTAGAGTATTTGCGTGAAGTAGAGGTGAGGAAATAACTAATATATTTTATATATACACTGGTATACACAGTGTGTGTTTTTATACAAATACATATATGTAAAATCCATATATACTAGACTTAAAAAGCTTACAAAGACAGTTAGGATTAATTTATTTCTGTGCAAAAATGGTGTTAAAAATGGGGTTTGTATGCTCCTTCCCTAAGCCTAGTGCTGAAAAACATGATTTTGAAGTACATAATTTACTCTAAAGCCTTTGGAAGTATTATCTGTGTTATTATAAATGCAGGCTGTTTGGCAAGGGGCAAATTTTAACCTCATGGCCCATCCTAAATGGCAGCCCAAGCTCTAGTGAAATGTGGTTTTACACATCTGCACAATTTGCCGCATTCAAAGTCTGGCAGGTTTCAATGTTTTATTCTCCTGTGTCTTTTTAGGACATAACAATTTCTGAGTTGTCTTTTCCTCCTGTGGATAAAGTGAAACATGCTAATCTTCCTAAAAGAAAGATTTCCATCCCAGTTGTGTTTCAGTCTCACACTCACTACAAACAAGTTTTCAAAGCTGCTCTGACAGGTAAGTCTCTGGTCTGTGAAATGCTGTCATTTTAAACATTACCTATTAAAACAACAGGGTGCATTTAATTTTTTATGTATATACTGAAATATATTCAGTCTATACCCAGAGATTCCATGTACTCCCCAAAATTGCAAAGACAATCCAAAAAGACAGTACACTTCTGTTCAACTATGTAACCTCAGAGCTGTTTTCCAGTCTTAAGGTTCCTCAGTTGTATTTTTTTCCCCCTGGAACAAATGGGTTTTTCAGGTCACATGGTTTCTTTTAGGACTCAGATTAAATATTTTGATTTGGGATGGAAATCTTCCAATGAAAATACATTTGTTTGAATGTTGTGTACCTGTGTAAGCATTTTAAGGCTGCTCTAACTATTGTTGTTCTCCTTTCCATATCAAGAGCAATTGAACATAATGCTGTTTGAGTTGGCTCAGAGACTGCACAATGCCCTCTCCAAAGTGGATATATCATTTTACACTGCAGTGAAAGATGGGCAAAGCCAGAGCCAAGGAAGCTCTGCTCCACTCTGCAACCACATGCACCCTGCTAAGCTGGTGATGGTTAAAAAAGAAGGTCAAAACAAGGTGCTGTTTATTCCTGGTGGTTCTACACTTTTGGGGTGAAAGTGTCCATTGCTTTCCCTTTTTTCCTTGTGTGTTTTAGTGCTCATGGACTTTTTTTTGCCTCCCTTCCCTTGCAGGGTCGCTTGTTCTATGCCTGTGATGCCCCAAAAGCTGAGCAGTGTTCCTTTTTCAAGTGGATTGAAGATGTGAACCCTACACAGACAAAATCCAGACCGAGTGCAGTGCTCCATGATACTAAAAGTATTGGCACATACCTCAGGAGTCAAAAGATTGCAGTCTATGAAGAATGCCAGCTTTTGGTGAGGTATCCTGAAACACTGTGCAGCTCTCTCAAGTGCTGTGTGAATTCAGGTTTTATAAATATCCCTGTAGCTCGGGATTTCAGCAGGATTTAACGTGTTTTCACTATATATGAAGAGGTCAAGATTCTGTAAAGAAATGCAAAAGCCAAATCAGTGAGGGAATAATGTTTACAGCAATGTAATTTCTTTTTAGCAAGAATCAAAACTGCTGACCAGCAGCTTGATCAGTTGCTTAATGTTACATCTGTTGCATTTGAATTGTTGTTCATTTAATCTTCAGTAGGAAAATTACTCTCTTCAAGATTCTAATTTTAATGCCAGAAGTCATCTCAAAGGCTATTCTGTGCAGCTTAACTGTAGAGAAAACAATTTAATGAATATGGCTGAATATGAATGATTTTTGCTGTTAAGATAAATGTATTTAAAACTTGTTAATGTAAGATGATGTACAACCACTTGGTCCAATCTGTGGAAGTTTCTTATTTTTGGTGCTGAATCCAAAATATGCTAATTGTTTACATACTTTTTTTTTATTTGTTTAATTACAATTTCCCAGGAAAGCCTTTGAAATTTCAACACAGCGCTACAGTAAGTTCAAGAAATTTGTGAATACACCTGCCAGCTTTGATGGTGACTCCAAACCCAAATTATACCTGAAACTAAGCAGGAAAGAGCATTCTTCTCTCTACAGCAAAGGTAAGCACATCCTAAACATCAGATTTAAAAGGTGGCAGTAAGAGAAAGCTTATGAGGACTCTGGGTTTTTTGGCAGATGACATCTGGGTTGTTTCAAAGACTCTGAACTTTGATCCCATTGATACTTTCATTGCAAGCAGTGCTTTCTTTGGACCATCCTCCAACAATGAAATAGAATTGCTACCTCTGAAAGGCTACAGTCCTTCCAACTGGAGATCAAACAGTGAGTTCCACAGCAAATCATTCAGAACTGTGGGAAACAACTAAGGAACAATGCAGCCAGCAATGAAGGATGAGTTCAGAATTTCTCAAATCCTGTACATGATTTAATTTACAGTATTTTTTTTCTTGTATGTTTAAATATATAATTTGAATGCGGTAATTAATGCAATTAAACCTGCAAAGTAGTAATTTAATTAATGCAGTTAAACCTGGCAAATTCCAAATGGGTGGGGAAGAAATGAGAATAATATAAATAAGGTAGTAAATTATATAATATAACATACAATGCAAATTGATGCTCAGAGTTTAAGTAACAGGAATATGTTTTTACTGTTCTTGAAGAAGAAAATACAGAAACCTCAAACAACTCACTGGAAAATCTATACTGATATAAAAAGCCTTGTATTAAATCTGTCATTCTGCAAAAGTTTCTTGGTTTTGCTGCTGAATTCAGCTAAATCTTTGGGGTTGTTTTGTTTTGTAAATGAAAGAAAGAAAATTACTTAATTATTCTTTAGGAATTTTATAATTAATTTATTTAGCTGATTTGAAATTTTGGCTCATGTAATTTCTTTCTTGTTTTGTTTTTCTGTGGCCTTTGCAGTGTGTGTTCATGCCTTGCTGGTTTGCAATGCCAGTGGTGAGCTGGCATCCTTAAGGAACATGGAGGAGCACTTCAATCCATCCACGTTACCATTAATCCCATATCTCCTGAAAATGTGAGTTACTGTTCTGTGAGCAGGTCATAAAACAGCAGCAGTCCAGTGCAGGAATATCAGACCCAGGAGATACAAATTATATCACATCACGGGTTTTGGCTGTTTTTTGTTTTCTTAGGAGTTTTAATGCTGAAAATGCTACGAAAAGAGTCAACAAAAGGAAATTTACTCCACCTGCCATGAGCCTGAAACGCTCAGTGATGTCTGGCCCTGTGAGCGCTGAAGTGGCAATGGGAGTGGCTGAAGAGATGATTCAAAGGTTCTCCCTCAACCCAGACCAAGCAGCATCACTGATTCACATAGCTCAGATGATGACCTCAAGTGAAAACCCCAAATCAGGGGAAGAATATCAGAGCTTCCCCATCACAATCATACGTGGTACACAGCCAAGAATTGTGACATTTGCTGCTACTGTATCTTTGCAAAAATGCTGATTAATGTGAATTAACCATTAGTATGAAATGCCAGAATCAGCCCCTCTGATAATGACCCTGCCATTAATACATCCATTCTGTCAGCACAGATCTTTTACTCCTCAAATTTTCATTCTGCCTTTTGCACTTTTTCACTGAAGCATAGGAGGTTTTGCCTAGAAATATCTGTACACAAAATTAGAGCTATCTTTCTTTTCATATTAAAAACACTTTTTATCATGTACTAGCTTTGTTTTTTTAAGTGTAAGGTCACTGGTTGCCCCTGGATACTGGGAGTTGCTGAAGCAAGCCCATGCAATGTTTTTACAGGAATCACAGAATAACTGTAGTTAAAGCAATTAATTCAAGCCTTCTAGGAAATTCTCACTTTTAACTTGGGCCTTTTCTTCCAAAATACCAGGTGTTTTTGGAGCTGGCAAGAGTTACCTGCTGTCTGTGGTGATCTTGTTCCTCGTGCAGCTCTTTGAAAGCAGTGAAGCTACAGATGGTCCAAGGGCAACTCCATGGAAACTTCTCATTGCTTCTTCCACAAACGTTGCTGTGGACAGGATACTGCTGGGGTGGGTTACTGAGGCTTTTACAGACTCTTCTTCCAAACCTGATAATGCACGTACATCGTAGTGATAATTGTGGGGGTATTTCCTGTAAAACATGTCAAAAAGATTGATTTCTCTCCCTAAAAAGGCTTTAATTTTATCTCAGCTCTTTTGCACAGTTAAAAGAGTGAAAGATACATAAAACATTTACAGAAGAATACTTCAGGCTCTACTCTCATCAAATTTACTATTAAAATCCATCCTGACAAAGTAGTATTGCTCAGGAATCTTTGGGATATAGCAGTAGGGGCAGGAGGAGCAGGGAGACTCAGATTTGTGAAAATTTAGCATGAAGTTAACATGAAATAAAAAATGCATGGTTTGGAAGGAAAAAGGAATGAAAGATACATATGGAAGTCTATGAGAGGGGAATCATCAAGGCATTTTGAGGCAAATCAAGATGAGATAATTTATTTTGATTTTCTTGAATTACTGAGATACTTCATCTCAATCATCGAAGTTTGTGTTCCTCAGTGTTCTGATGTGTCTTTTGAAATCACTTTTAAAGTTTTCAATATTTCTTTTTTCCATTTCTGTAATGTTTACCATCTCTTTTCTTCAAAGTCTGCTCGATCTTGGATTTGAGGATTTTATAAGAGTGGGAAGTATAAGGAAAATCACAAAAGCAATTCTTCCCCATAGGTAAGAAACCTCTTTGAGGGATCTGAAGCAATTTGGGGTAGGTTAGTACATTGTTGTAAAGTGCTGTTATGTATAAAGTATGGTTATTTTTCCAAGCACTGTAATTTTCAGTTACTGTAATGTATGTTACAACATCCTCTTTGAAGTTTACATGCAGGCTCAGGAAATGAAAACGAGCAGTTGAAAGAGCTGCTTGCTCTCATGAAAGAAGATCTGACTCCAGCTGAAAAAATATATGTCAGGAAGAGCATTGAGCAGCATAAACTGGGGACCAATAAAACTATTCTGCAACAGGTACAGTCAAAGAGATGGGAGGGGAAAGCAGGGATTTGCTGTGTCTTATCCCCAGGGCCCAGCAAATGGAAACTGGGGATCCCCTCTCACACCTGCCAAGCTCCTGGTTTTGAAAAGTAAAGTCAATGTTAGGTTTGATTCCACAGGTGTAGCTTAGTGTCCTATTTCTAAAATTAAATTGAGGTGTATTCTCCTGCTATAGTTATGTGCTACACAGAGATTAGCTATGAAATGATCCTAATTTTTTGCCTCCCCATTTTCCCCTCACTCATGAAAGGTGAAAGTGGTTGGAGTGACGTGTGCTGCCTGCCCCTTCCCATGTCTGAACACGCTCAGGTTTCCTGTGGTGATGCTGGATGAGTGCAGTCAGATGACTGAACCCGCTTCTCTCCTTCCCATCGCCAGGTACAGCCTTCCTCTGGGGCTTCAGCAGGGACACAAGCTCCAAATAGTGCCAAACTCCACACCTTTTCGAGCACATAAACCCCCAGGTCTCTCCTTAGAGAGCAAGAAGGGTGATTTTTAACTGAGGCCTGCCCTTAGGTGTTATTAAACTGGGATGGAGAGGGGAGACTGATGGGAACCAATGTGATACAGAAACCCAGCACACCCTTTGGTTATGAACAGTTCAACATCCTTTTTAGAACATTTTTTTTCCTTGTTTTTTCACATTCTTATTTAGATTTCAGTGTGAAAAGCTTGTCCTTGTTGGAGACCCCAAGCAACTGCCACCAACAATTCAAGGGTCTGAGAGTGTTCATGAGCAGGGATTGGAGCAGACTCTCTTTGACCGGCTCTGCTTAATGGTAGGTGCTGCTAAACACACCTTTGGAAAAGGTGGAGAGTGGAACTGTAGCTCCCCTGAAGTCACCAGGGGCATTCTGGTTCCACTGTCTGAGCATCAGTGCTTCAGCATTGCAGAATATCATAAAATCACAGAATGGTTTGGCTTGGAAGGGACCTCAAAGGTCGCCTAATCCAACCCCCTGCCATAGACAGGGACACCTTCCACTAGACCAGGTTGCTCCAAGCTCCATCCACCTGAACACTTCCCAGTCCTAATTTCTCTATCCTCACTCTTCAGGGACATAAGCCAATTCTTCTTCGGACACAGTACCGCTGTCACCCTGCCCTCAGTGCCATTGCCAATGAGCTGTTCTATGATGGGAACCTCATCGATGGGATTTCTCAGGAGGACAGGACTCCTTTGTTGGAATGGCTTCCAACACTCTGCTTTTATAGCATTCATGGCATGGAGCAAGTAAGTTCCTCAACACTTCTTATATAAGCTTCTTACATAGAAAGTCGGTATTGTAGTTTTTCCTCCATCCATTTCTTTTTACATTATTGGTGAGAAGTAATTTGGGAGTCTTTTCTCTCTTCCTAGATTGAAAGAGACAACAGCTTTTATAACATGGCAGAAGCTCATTTTACAGTCAAGCTCATCCAGTCTCTTATTGCAAGTGGAATAGAAGGAGCTGCTATTGGTGTGATTACCCTTTATAAATCACAGATGTATAAGGTTTGTATCCTAAATCAGAAGGAAAAATCAATAAGGCAGTTTTCCTAAATGTACTCTAACAGTGAGTAGCCAAACTCGTGCCCTTGCCTGTTTCTTTGCCCACAGATTCAGAATTTGCTCGGTGGGGTTCACTCCGAGGCTTTTGAAGTCAAGCCCGTCCAGGTGTCCACGGTGGACGCGTTCCAGGGCGCCGAGAGGGAAATCGTCGTCCTGTCGTGTGTCAGGACGAGGCAGTTCGGCTTCATAGACTCGGAGAAGAGGATGAACGTGGCACTAACGAGGGCAAAGAGGCACCTGCTGATTGTGGGCAGTCTGCCCTGTCTGAGCAGGAACAGGCTCTGGGGAAGAGTAATTCACCACTGCAAAGGTAAGAGTTTCTTTCCGGGGGTTTTTGAAGCCCTGTGCTTCATTTCCTTGAATTAGACTGTATGATACACCTTAGAGTGTTTATAGACTGTATGAGAATATGTAAAATATATGGTGTGTACACTGGAGCAACCACTGTATTCATTGCATATAAATTCTAATTTTTAATATCGCACACAAAATCTAATATATCGCAACAAAATGCAAGAATGTGCAAGTTGCACATCTGCAGTTTTACCTGCAAACTCTTTTTATACTCAAAGGGGGGGTTTTTATCCAGTAATGGAACTTTACCTGCTTGGCTGACATCAAAGAAAGCATCTTGTTAGTGACTGAACTCCGAAGAGCCATTTTCCAAGCAGAAATATCACAGCCAGTCAAAACTCTTGGGGAAATAGATATTGGCATTGCCAGGGGCTCATTCCATGATGGATGCTGTAGAGAGAAATGTAATTATCCTGTTTATTGCTGCTTTTAGAATGGGAAAATGGATTACAACACGCAAGCCAGTGCGAGCAGCAGCTAAATGACATTATCAAGTCTTACTTGGAGAACTGGGAGGAAGAAGAACAGAGTAAGAAAAAGGAAAAATAAAATTATGTGTTGATTTTATGAACAAAATATTGCTTGTGTATAGCAATAGCTCTGGTAATTTTTAATCTAGTATTTATTTAATGTGGGGTATATTTTTGTTTGGATTTCAGTGCACTGATACTTCTGTTTGACCTTGTGGTTATATGACTAAAAATTAATAAAGTGACTTTATTTGGTTGATAACCATAAATAGAGTGACTTTATCTTCTTAGAAAGTGAAATCGTTTTATGCTTACAATGTAGTTAATTATATTAGTGATATTTCATTGTTCTTCAGATTAAACACCATGGTATTTTAGAATAATTCTGTCACCTTCCATGTTTACAGGTAGGTCACATCCAGGAAGGAGCTTGGCTATAACAATTAAAAGGCCCTTCCCCAGCTCTTGGGAAAACCTTAAGTACCTCCCAGGGCTCCAAGAGAGCTGGAGAGAGGCTTGTCACAAGGGCATGGAGTGACAGGACGAGGGGGAATGTCTTCAAATGCCAGAGGATGGGTTTAGCTGAGATATTAGGGATAAATTGTTCCCTGGGAGGGGAGTCAGGCATTGGCATAGGTTGCCCAGAGGAGCTCTGGCTGCCCCATGGCTGCAAGTGTTCAGGGCTAGGCTGGACGATGCTTGTGAGCAGTGCTGCGGTGGTGTCCCTTCTGACAGGAGCCGAACGCCCCGGGAATTCCCCATTTGCTTCCCAATTTTCCCGATCCCGGGTGCCTCAGTCTCCCGCGGATGCCGCCGCCGCCGCCGCCAGATGGCGCCACGCGCGCGGCGGAGGGAGCCGCCACGGCGGTGATGCGCCCCTCCCGCCAGCCCGCCACTGGGGCCGCAGAACCGCTCCGCCCTGAGGGGCAGCGCCGGCTCCTTCCGCCGGGGGAGGGCTGAATAGCGCTTTTAAATTACTGCTGACACCTCTGTCCCAGCTCCCTAAAATCTCAATCAACAAGCCATTAGAACTCAACGGGAGTAAAACTAAATCCTCGTTTAAGTGTATTTATCCGCTCTCTTTTCTCTCTTTCAAATGCTAAATCCATTTCAGCATATGCCCCTTCTTTCTCTTGCCTTTCTCTAAAGACTGGCAGCCCCGCACTACTCTTGTAAATATGAAAGATGCTAATCATATGACATATCACGTCTCAGTCGGAGCCTGGAATAAAGCCTTGAGATTTGGGATCATTGCCTCCAGACAACAGCTTCATCAGCCGGAAAGTTGGGTTTTTTTCTCCTTTCCTTCAACTCTCAATCCCTTCTTTGTCTGAGGGAAAATGCAGCCAACTCGAGCCACCCCGGCCATATGGTTCACTCTGTGTTTTCTTAGTTGAATCCTGAATTGTTTGTGACTTGCGAAGGTTTTTTTTTTTTTTTCTTTTTTTGGAAGTGTGTATAAAGACATAGAAGAGGCTGCCCGGACCAGGGCGGCTCTGCAGGATAACTCCATGTTCTTCACGTGTTCGCTTTCAGCCACCTCACCACACAGTCAAAAAGTATAAACCTGCAGACACACTATATACCAATAACCTACTCCAGGTATCTGATATTCTTCCCCTTCTGGGCAAAAATATCCAGGTGTTTTTCCCTTTCCTGGATGGAAATTCCTTCTTGAAACACCATTTGTCTTTTAGTCAGCTCTGTATAACAGAGTTATTGCTCACTGGCAAACCCTTCTAGAAATGCCTTGACTAAGGGAAGCCCCTGAGAATTTTGAGTAAGGAAAAGTGGGTTTTAATACTTGTATAAATCAGGAGCCAAGGGAGTTCGGTACACCCAAGTTTGGATATCCCCCTGTTTGATAGCCAGCCTGCCAAATTTTCTTTCTCTCTTTCCTTACACAAACCCCCCCAAAAAAGGCCCTTTCACCAAATCATTAAATTCTACAGAGGTGGTCAAGCTAGTCCTGCTTTTCAGGCGTTCGAGAAAGAAAAGGGTCCTTGAAGTTTAGAAGATGCCCAAGGAAAACTCATTGAATGACATCAAAAGAATGAGTTTCCATAGCTGTTGAAGCACGAGAGCCGTGTAGCTGCACAAAGGCGGGTTGGGGCAGTGGGACTGTCCCACTGCTCTATCCCAGCACAATTGGGTCACTGAAATAGGGAATTAATTACCATTGGAGAGTGGGCAGCCCATTCACCACTGGCTGAGTTTTATTAAACGCCAATATAAATAACAAAACAACTCTTGTGGCTGCACTATTCCTACACGCCAAAGGAAGGATTATGTTGGGGATTAACATCTTAAAGTCTATGAGACTTTCTGACTCAAGGCTCGGAGCTGGTAATCGTATTTGTCTCCTGGTTCAGCGATTAGTGCTCTCCCTCGCGCACCTTCGCCTGGATGGCCAATGTCCCTTTTTGCAGGCACTGGGTTTTTCACACAATCGGCTGTTCTTTTCCCCACATCTATAGAAAAGAATAAGAAAACTGAAGCGTGTTCACGCGATCCTCAAGCTTCTTCTCTTCTTCATGGGAAAGGAGGGCACCGGCAGCCTTTTTTCACAAGGGGGGAGGCAAACCCTCTTGGCGGGGGGGGGTGGGCCAGGACTGCAAAATCGCTCCGCAGGCCTGCACCTGCCATGCAAATCTGTCGGGAACAATCAGCCCCCAACGAGGGCCGAGGTGGGGGGAGCTGGGGAAGGATGCCGGGACAGCGCTTATGGGGGGACCTCTCCTCGCCTTGATCCCAGAACAAACCCCAAATGTGCTAATACAGCTTGGGAGCTGGGGGGCTGGTCCTCATCTTGTCCCAACCTGTGGCACTTTTTGCTGCAGCATGCACGGGGTGTTTGGGGAAGGACCTGGATCAAGACATGGGTGACACACACCGCAGCGCTTTTGATTTCTTCCTTCTGCAGAGCATCCCAGTACTCTGCTGTGTGGGGACACATTCTCACACCCCATTTAAAAGCAGAACCACCCCACTCTCAGGGTGTGTAGGTGCTGCCCACGGCTGGATTCAAGGCACCCTAGTGTGTGTGTGCAGCCCTGGGACCACAAACCCTTAAGACACAGGAGACTGCTGGGTATGAGGGAGGCAGAGCTAGGAGGGGTCAGGCCACCCTGTCCCACAGCTTTGTCCCCACATTTCCTGAGATGTATGCCCCTGTTCACCTGAGGCAGGCTGGCCATTAATGCTGGCTCTCAACTTGTGAGGTCGACGTGTGGATGGGCTGTGCCCAAAGGTCTCTCAGCAACACAGACCCTAAACTTTTAGGGCTATCAGGTCGCCTCAGAGTTCAATCTTCTTACAGCAAACAAAGCCCTTCTGAAGGTCTCCCCCTCTCCCCCATACGAGCTCAGCGTCCTTTATTTCTGGGCTGTGTGATAAGCTTAAATCATTGTGCTCCCATTTCTTGATCGTTGGCTACTTTGGGCTTTTGTTCCCCTAAAGTAGGATTGAGTCTGGCAAAGGGGCTGAAGTTGAACAGTTTGACCCTTGGAGGACAGTTCAGGCGGTGGGCAGTGGCAGCAGCAGCATTCCTGCTCCTGATCCCACTCCCTCTCCCCCCGCCACCTCCTCTCCCCACCACTCTCGGCCGAGCAGCTCAGCCCTCGCTCTGCCCACAGACCACACAAGCGCCTATCAAGAGCTGTGAGGATTTTGCAGCCAACCTGTCCTTGCTCACCTTGTCCCCAACCCTATGGAAAAAATACTGCACGGCACGGGCTGGCAGCAGGAATTGGACTGAACCTCAGAAAGGCGCCACAATGGGTTATGTACCCACAGCACTACCTCTGCCTCACCTCTCTGTTGCCTTGCATCAGCAGTGGAAGCACAGAAATCTGGCAAGCAGGGTGGTGACAGAGGGATGGGCTGGCCCTGTCACAGGTGTACTCTGTGCTTTAGGTGCTGAAAACGAAATAAGGTCCTTTTGTGTCACTCTCCCGGGATGCCAAGGGGACCTGTGGGTCTCCCGTTTTTCACAAGCAGGTGAGGGGAGTGTAATAATGTTTCATAGAGTCACTGATTAACTTACCCACCCAGCCTCAATCGCTCCCAAAGGCCATAAACTCAGAGGGCAGCAAGAGCACGGGGCTGATTTGGGTGTGAGTTTGTGGTGTGCTGAGCACGACTTCTGCAGAGGTTTCAGCTCTTTCATCTCTTTTGGGCTTTTCTAGCAGTTGCAAATAAAATTCTGTTTCAAAGCCCAACTCCCCCACAGTGCCTTGCTGACCGTGTTTCCATAGGGAGAGGAGAGTGGACTGGGGTTTCAGTTTTGTATGTTCTCACTGTCATTTCTTTGACAAGGGCTTGGAGTGACAGGCAAGAGGGGACACTGACAGAGGGCAGGGTTAGACGGGATATTGGAAGAAATTCTTCCCTTTGAGACTGGGGAGGCCCTGGCGCAGGCTGCCCAGAAAAGCTGTGGATGCCCCATCCCTGGAAGTTTTCCAAGGCCAGGCTGGACAGGGCTTGGAGCACCCTGGGATAGTGGAAGGTGTTCCCAAGGGGCGCGTGGGGCAGAGTCAGCCTGCCGACTCCACGGGCATTGCCATTCCCTGGGACTTTCTGCCCTGAGGGAGAGCTGGAAGGGAAGAGGGATGAAAGGAATGAAGCTGTTCCTGTGCACGGACAAGTTGGTGTTTGGGGTTTTTTTTAATAAAATCTCCTCCAGCCTGTGCTGTGCCTGTGAGTTGTATTTGACAGCACCGAGCTGCTCGGAGCTCAGGACTTTCCCCCGCTTCGGGTTTGCCCTGATGCAACCAGGAGCAGCCGCACGCCCGGAGCATCTCCCCAGTAAGCCGTGTATGAAACTATGCACCTTTACCACAGCACCAAGTGCTCCCAGAAGGCGA
>VZRX01006118.1:185343-238047 GCA_013398075.1 Notiomystis cincta
GCTTCCCAGGGCAGGGCGGGCCGTGGGAACGGCACCTGCCAAACCAAACTTTCTGTCTCTCTCTCTCTCTCTCTTTCTCTCTCTTTCTCTGTCTCTCTCTCTCTCCGATGTGCACTTTGTCCAGTTTTCCCAGATCTGTCACCACGGGGCTTTTGTGTGTGTGTCCCCCCCTTTCCCCGCTCCCCTCTTTGCCATCTGTCCCTTATGATTTATAGGCGGGAGGGGGGTGCAAAGCGAGGAAAAAAAAAAAAGTAAATTGTTTTGTTAGGGGTCCAGGTTAGAAGTCATTGTATAATTTGTAGGCTTTGTGAGGGCTGAATGCAAGCGTGGAAATTTAGGCTGAACTCTCTATCAAAAGGGAAAAAAAATCGGGAGGGGGGGAATGGGGAAGGATCTCCTCATACATTATTTATTTCGACCTTTAGGGGACAAGGAACTCCCCCCTTCTTTCAGGAGATTAAAAATAAATCAACAGACTGAAAACCTCAACAGACACGGAACATTACAGCGATCAGCCACACACGTGTTCACATTTATTTATTATAAAGACAGATTTCATGGAAAATATGTATTTTTTTGTATAATTTACAGAGTTTATTCTAGTATGTATTTACAGCTGAAGAGCAAAGGGATTGTCCTTGTGATAAAATATAAATAAAAAGCTCTAATTTTCGTAACTTTGGGGTTGCTGCTTTTTCTGCTTTACATGCCAGTGACTGGGAGTTACGGGATTGGGCCTCTCCTTGTCTCTGGTGAAACCAAGGTCCACTGGGAGCTGATGTCACTGGGTCCATGGGCTACAGTTCCTTTGGGAAAGAGCATAAGAGAGAGAATGAGAGAGAGAGAGAGAGAGGGAAGTTCAGTGAGAGTTTACTGATCATTTACCTTTGGCTCTCAGTACAGAAGGTGCTGATGGCAAATGCAGGATGGATGGATGGATGGATGAAGTTATCACACTTCTGGCCGATGGATTTCGCCACAAAGGCTGTAGGAAATAAATGTTGAGGAAAAAATGCACGGGTTCAAAGAGGAAGAATTTCCTCTCTCTGAGGGTCAGATGAGTTCCAAGTCGCAGGCAATTTCCAGGGGATTTGGTTCAGTATGCACAGCACACAGCCAGGGATGTCAGCACGGAGGGAGATGCTGGAGGCTGCCCAGGCCCTTCAATCATCGTCCCCGTGCTCCCGGGAGCACTTTGTGACTTCTGGGTACAAACACCTGGAAATCATTAAAAACCAGCAGAGGCGCCTGAGTGTATTAATTAAATAAAATGCTCAGCACGCAAATCCTGCCCGGTGCCCTCCGGATCCTGGGAGCGTGAAACCCGGCCCTCGGAGTGACATCCACGAAAGGAAGGGGGGAAAAAAGAGAAAAAAAAGCCCAAAATGTGTGAAAAGAGAATTAGTGAAATTAGGCTAGGCCAATAAACCACGCAGGGGTCCCCCCGGCCCAGCAGCCTCGGGCGAGCAGTGCTATCTAGCCTGATCTATTGTTTCCCCCCCTGGCAGGGGGGTTATTGTGTGATAAATAATTCCCTAAAAAAAAAGTGGGAGCATTTGCATAATCACTGCTTTGATGTGGCCAGCAAGATGAAGCTGTGTCCCCCCAAATCTGCCACGGGCCAGGAAGAACAAAACAAGAGGGAGCCTTTCACGGCGCTGGCGGTGTGTGGGGCAGCCCGTTGGGAGCAGGTTTTTCACTCTCACTCTCTTTTAACGACCCCTTTTAATGACTAAACTCCAGGAATGCCAAAAAGAAGCCGAGTGCCCTCCTTGTCTTTTCTGGTCGGGCCTCTCTCCCGGTTTCTCTCCCTCTTTTAAGAGGTAGTGGAGTAGGTGCCTTCGGCTCTTCAAAAGGTCAGGGTGGATGGGATGCATTTCTCTCTCGGTGCTGGAACCATGCAGGAACAGGAGGAGCATCCCGGGTGGCTCAGCACCAGGATGCTCCCGCAGCTGTCCTCAGGGAGGGATGCTGCTCCTTGCCAGGTTCATCCTGGAGGGATTTCCCTCCATCCCAGGTACAGACTCTGTTGGCAGGAGCGTTACCATCCTGCTGGAGCTGTGGCAATGGGAACCACCGTGGGAAAAAGCGCACGAGGTGTTGGAGGATGGACGAGGGGGGGTTGGAGAGGGGTTTGGGATAGGAGCCACGCCAGCCAAACCTTCCCTGCTCCCTGGGGGAGGCTGGCCTTGGTTGGAGATGCCCTCAGAGGAGATGGGTCTGAGGGAGGCAAGGCTGGGAGGGGGAGACAAGACCATACTGGCAAAGGTTCTGTTGGAGAGGCTGGATTTGTCACCTAACCCAGTCACCCTCATCCCGATTTTCCATTTGAATGTGGCCAAAAGCATTTATTTCCCGTTCTTCCCCCTTAATTTGAGTTTATTCCTCCCCCTCCTTTATTTTTTTCGTGTATTTCCCTCTTTTCTCAGAAGACTGATTTTTGGAGGTGACGGAGAGTCCCCAGAGCCAACTGCAGCCAACCTGGAAGCAGATCAGGAGATGCAAGATGGGCAAACATCTCCTTGGATGATGTGAGGAACCTGGGGGTGGTTTCCATGGCAGCCCCTTGGCCCAGAACATGTGTTTATGATCCTTCTGTGTATTGTATTTTGGCATAAAAGCTTCTCCGTGCCGGCAGGGCTGGAGGGGCAGCTCGAAGGCCCCCAGGGGGGTTTACAGCCCTCCTTGGCATAAGAATGGCCACGAGGAGCCAAACCAGCACCCCAAGGGCTGCTGCACGCTGCCTTTCATGGCAGGCATAAATCTGTCCATGTAGTGCCATCGTTAAAGAGCCCTCCTGACATGGCTCTCAGCTGGCTGGCGCATTTTAAACCCAGTTTTCCTAAAGCTGTACTCAGGTGCCTCAGGTTGGGCTTCCCCCTGGTCCTGTATTATGTGTGGATTTGGCCCATGTGGCCCCAATACCTATTCCCCATGGGCAAAAAGGATCTCAATTACCTATTATATTATAATCGCCTGGCATAAACAGAAGTCCCAGTGGGATCTTTTTTGTAGTCTGATGTAGGTTGTTGTCTTGCTACAAGGCAAGATCTTGTGTTTTGAAGTCTAAGACAGACTCTTTTGCTCTGACAAGCTGACAATGTAAGGATATAAGGATATCCTGCCTTCTACCTACAATTCTACAACAGCTGTGCAGGTCTAGCAAAATTCTGGCAGCCTGCTCATCCCCGTGACCACTCGTACTGAATTCCGATTAAGGAGAGGCAGAACTCTTGCCAGATTTAAAATCGAGTCTCTAAAAACTGATCAGAGTGAAAAAAAAAAGTCCTTTGCAGTGGCCAGGGAGGGAAGAGGGATGGTGCTGGGGCGGCTGTGACACACAGCCATCTCCTCTCTCTCGCCTCCCCTCCTCCTCCTTTTATTAAAAAGCAGAGAGACCAGCCCAAAGCTGACGGCATATTTACCTTCATGAGTTTTAAAAAAAGTTAATTACCGCTCGGAGCAAGTTGGTCGGGCTGTCCTGAGCTGTCTTTTATTAGTAGTCGCCTTCATTAATTTCCCTCGCTGGATTTGCTGCTAATAGCTGCCTGGTCCCGGGCAGCACAAAGCAGCATCTGTGCCATTGAGCAGAGAAGCGGGAGTCAGGCAAAGGGGGACACTGGGGGGGCGACGCCGTTTGCAAATCAACCTCTATTAACGTGATGTCCTGCTCGGAGCGGACGGCAGCCCCGGTAGCCGGCACGGCAGTTTGGGCTGCGCTGGGCTGCTACCGAGGGAGGAAAGGCACCTGCTGCCTGCCGGGGGGATCCTGCCCTCATCCTGCTCTCCTGGGCGCTGGCTGTGCCACTTGGGAACTCCCTGAGGTGCTGGACCTGCCTCTGTGTGCACCCACCTCGGTGCTGCCGATGCTCCGGTCCTGCATTAAACAAATTGTTAGTAACTCAGTACCTTTTGATGGAAAATACACTCTGCCTTAAGAACAGCTTGGCAGAGAAATTTGGGATTAGGGAATGGAATTAAGTTCTGTTTGGAGGGGGCAGCGAGCTAGGGGGGCTGGAGGCACAGTGGGCTCACACAAGCTGGGGCAGCGGGCGGCTGCAGAGGCCAACAGCCCCATCTGCTCCCGCTCTGCCAGGGGAGAGGGGAGATGATTTCATCCAAGTGGAAGAAAGGAGGGTGGCGTGTGTCACTCCCTGGAGAGGGGTGAGAGCAGCACGCTGCCGCCAGCAGCCTCCCCACAGAGCTGGGGGAGGTACCCGTGTGCCGGAGGGGCTTCCCTCAAGGCAGCAGGTGACAGCAGCAGGTACCAACACCTTGCTGCAAGTATCCCGGCTCGGGTTAGTGGGAAGGAGGTGCCGAGGAGGCTGCTGCTGCTGTGTTCTTCCAAGCAGAAGAGATTGGGCAGCACGGGCTGTGGTTCTGCGCTTGCTGACGTGAGGCTTTCCTCTCGTTCCCCATGAATAGCTGTGTCTGCTGAAGGAGCTGAGCCTAAATCCAGCAGCTGGGCTCTGGAGGCAGCTGATGCCAGGTTTATGGCAGCAGGGCTGTGCTGCTTCGTGTGCAGGGGCTGCCTCACAGCTGGAGGGGTCACCCGGTGCCCACTCTCCGCCAGCCGGCACAGTCCAGGATGCTGCGGCTCGGAGGGAGAGGGAGGGAGACAAGCCTGGCTCAGTCCCATATTGTTGGGATAACTTGAGGGGCTCCCTTTCCACTGCATCTTTTCTAAGGGAAACTCCCTGAAGTGCTCCATAGAGTCATTAGTTATTGGCCAACGAGTGAGGAAATCATTCTACCTGTTGTTTGCAGGCTTCTGTTACATCAGCTTGTTCCCTGGATATCAAATTTACTACCTTGGATGCACAAGCACAACCCACAGCCAAGAAGACCCTCCCTTTCATCTGGATACCTGCAGAAAGGGAAGGAGGAAAAACCTTTTTAAGCAAATACTCTCCCTGAAGGACAGGAAAGTGCGACACCACTTTGTAACAAGCAGGCCGGTTTTGTGCCTGACTTACAGCAGCACTTACACAGGTGTAAACTCAAGTCCTGCTGTTTAGGTGAGAGGGGAAAATATCTCATGTTTCCTCAAGCTTAATGTCCCTACAGTTCATATTTCACTGTCCCAGCATGACACAGTCATACTCGTTTTGTAGAGACTGTCCCTCAATGGTTATACAGAGTACTTAGGAATTTGGAGAGTGTTAAAATTAATTAAGCCCAAGAAGCATCTTGGTAGCAAGTTACCAAGTTACTTAGTACAAAGCACTGAATCTGCAATAAAAACTTCTAATTAAAAAAGGAAAAAGTATTCCTGATGTCTCAGTTAGTTCAAATTACTTTATTCTGAAACCAGAGGAAGTAACAGCAATTTTTTTTTTGGTCAGTAGCTCTAAGATGAAATTTACAGCCAAAATATTAAATTCTCCATCCTCAGAGTCAATTATTTATTTCCTCAGTAATCTCCTATTTATACCACAAATAGCAACCAGTAATTTGAATTCTGTGTGTTTGGAGCCATGTGTGCATCCCAGTTCTTCAGGCAATGAGGTTAAAAATCCATGATTTCCAGTATCCAAGCCCCGGATGAAGACAGAGTGCCTGATACATCTGAAATTGTGCCCAATTCTGTAAAGAGTAAGAGCAGGAGAATATGATTCCATGTCTGATGTAACAGGGAACTGGACAAGCTGGTCCTTGACCCTAACTTTTACTTGTGAGTAGCCGTACCTTCGGCTGAGGTGGCAAAATATCTCCTAAAACCAATGTAAGAAATGAGCTGCTAGGTGAGAAAGCAAAATATTAAAATTTCACAGGAATTGATTTATTCAGAAGCATGTCTAAATAAATTTTCTTTTTCTTTCTTTGAGCAGGAAGGAACTGGAAAAAGCATGACTGGCCAGGGGTCCCAAAACTGCGTGTGCTGTCGGAGCAGACACGGCGGGGCCGGCTGCTGGCAGCGCATTAGGACACTTTGTTGTGCAGGAGGTTTTGTTTTGGTTTTAATTGTCTCTATAGAGCAGGGGAAGCTTCTGCAGAGAGGCTTTAACACAGCATCTCTGCCGCCCATTAATTCCCGGGATCTCGCTAACTAGCTTTGTTTGCCCTCCGGAGCGGAGCCCGGCGCTCGCTGGCCGGAGCACGGAGCTATGTGAGTGCGGCGTTTGTCACTTAGTTAAAGCCAGCATTTCCCCACTGCCGAGCACAAGGCCAGCCTTTATTGGCTGCACAACAAGATAACGGGCTTAATCTTCCCAGTAACACGTGAGTTTTCATGTATCACTTTAATCTGCGAGACACTGGGGCCGAGTGTCCCGTCACATGCCGATTTCACTGTTGTGTGAGCCGGCGACTGCCCAGCTCAATGATGGATTGTTTGCTGGCTCTTAACAACAGGCAAGATGGTGAATGCCCCGGGGTGACAGACAGTGTGCAATGGGAACGGCCGCAAATCTGATGGCCCGGTTCAAGTTCACCTGACAAAGCTGGAGCAGTCTGTGAGCAGCGCTCGGGAAAGGATTATTCACACTGGCATTATATTTTTGAATGCATTTTTCTCCCCGCGCAGCTGCGCAGCTCCCCAAGACTGAAGGTTTATGCACCATAATAAAGAGATTTATTTTTTTTTTCTCTTCCTTCTCCCTCTTTACACCTAGTTCTAATCAGTTGGCCCAGGGATAGGGCATCTTTCCAAACAACTCGGCACAAACATCATCTAGAAAACAATAGCATTGCTAAAACGTGGGGACAAAAGCCTAAAAATCTCTGTTGGCTGCAGAAACAAAAGGGGATGGTTTTGTTAAAGCTGAGTCTGCCGGGGACCCATCTTCTTACGGAACTTTGATGCTGTGCTTCCTTTCTCATCGAGGAAATCTCCCCAAAGAAATGATCCCAGCCTTTGCGCTCGGGGGCAGTGCAACATCGGGGCTTTGGGGGGAAGAGGAGAATGGGAAATGAAGACAGCTTTTCACTGCTTTGCTGGACAACCTGCTCCCAAAGATATGTAGGGTAAAGCAGTGTCCAGTTCATGGATCATTCCATGGGACTGACCTGTGCCAGTCTAGGCCAGCAGCTCCACCGAGGGCCTTGTCAAAGACAGGCAGCGACAGATGTCATTGCACTCCACGTGTTGATCGTTAAAAAAGTAATAAATTCCTTTCTTCCCGAAGTTGGAGCGTGAGACATCTTTGCTCTTTAGGGAATGAATCTGAGGGTCTGTGAGGTAGATGAGGCCCTTCCCGTTACCTGTGACCCAGCCTGTGGAAGAAATGGTACATCTTGATATCAAACACCACAGCCTTTGTATCACCACTCAGGACTCTGTGCCTGGCACAGCCCTCTCTCTGTTCACGTCACCTCAGTGATTCCCAGTTTCCACCTATGGCAGCAAAAGCAGAACCCTATGAGACACGTAATGAATTTTACTGAAATGAATACCCCAAAGACACCTGTGGGCTAGCAGCTGAGTCTGAAAGGCATAAACATCACTGTCATACACACCTTGAAGGTCGACGACGATGTCAGTTCCGTCAGAGAACTCATAGGAGAAGTGGCCGTAAGCCAGACCATACTCTGTGGCTTTGTACTCATTCTTTACTACCTTGGTGTTGTTGGACAGCTTCACAAACTCCCCAAGGATATAGGGCTCCACACTCACACACCCTTTAATAGTTCTGTCTTCCAGTATCTGAAACGAGACAGCCTCGCTGCTGCTGTAACTGGCTCAAGACACCTATCCCCATCAGGTCCTTGGAATTGCTTACAAGACAGCTCTTACCAGGAGTACTGCAGAGGGGATGTAAAAGATCTGGGTAGGGATCTTCTGCTCATACAGCCTCTTGTTGAACTCTGTCACGTAGTACTGGGCGGTCATTTGTCGCTCCACATCACTGAAATGATGGAGGAGTCCTTTTTCTTCTTTATATTCCTTCCCAACATACCTAAACAAAAGGAGAAGTGTCTGGAGCAGTGTTTGTTCCAGATGTTGTGATACAGAAACATCACTGCAAAGCAGAACTTGTCAGAAGCAAATCTACCTGTGCGTGATGCATTTAAAATGGCTGTGATTAAATCTGTGTGTTTTTTTTTTTCTTTTATATCTCATAGAAGTGAAAAATTATCAATCAGCTCCTGGAATGGGGGTTTCATAACACTGGAATGCTTAAACTCAACTCTTCTTAACTCTGAAGAGAGACCTGACTTAGAGGTATTAAAGTACTGTTCTTCATCCATAATAATTCATAAGCTACTTCCAGTAATGATCTAAACTCTGCAATTTAGCAATTATAAAACAACAGTAAAGCAGCTTTTCCATCCCAGAAATTAAAAAGTAGAGTTACATGGAGTGATGGGAAAGATTGCCAAAATGTCCAGCACATTTGGGAAAGCCATAAAATATTTTTGCTACAGCAAATTATACCAGTTTTTAGCCATATTTAGAAAGAAGCAGCATTGATAAACACTGTTTCAGAAATCTGCTTGGTCCATACCTTCCCAGGCTTTCATCTTGGTGCAGAAAGTGTATCCAAAAGGCATTTCTCTGCTTGCCTTCCTTGGCCACGTTCAGGTAGTCCCCAATGAACACAGCTGTCTCCTGGCCTGTCCACAGCCTGGATTTCTTGGAGTACTTCAGAAGAAGAGCAGCTACGAAAAAGAAAACACCACAGGTGAAAGGGAGAAATCCACAGGACTGCTCTGAGCCTGTGCTGAGGATTGGCTGTTATTTGTGATTAACTTAATGATCATTATCTTAGACAGTTTTCAGGGGTGGCATGTGGAATCTAAACTCAAGTAATGGGGTAGAAAGCAATAAAAAATTAAGTCCTAAGAAATGCTGACCAAAACATTGTGTGAAAAAGCTCGAGTCAAGCTTGTTCTCTGTGGAGGGACACGTTGCTGAGTGGGAACTCACAGTGTGCTTTGTGAAGCTCTTTGGTCCTAAAAATCCCAGTAGGCATCAATCTCTGGACAAGCCAATTATGCTCCACTCCTGCCAGAAGCTGCTTGTAATCTTCATCCCTCAAAAACCGAGCATCCAGGATCTCTTCCTTCGTTCTCCCAGGTGTGAAGGCAAAACCACTTCCCCTTGGGACTGAACCTTCAGGAGGGCTCGTGGGCATCTGTGCTGATTTGATCCATGAACTCAGAGATGAACTGGATTGTCTCTTGCTGCTCACCATGTCCTGAGACTTCTCTTCATCTTCTTCCGTAGTGGCACAGTCAAAGTGCTTGGGTGTGGATATCTTTCCCTGAGAGGGCAAAGCTGTTGGCACACTGGGAGTTGCTTCATGCTTTGGAGACAATGCTGTAGGATAATTGTTTACTAAGTCTCCCACACTGAGGAACTCAAATTCAGTGTCATCTATTGTTTCTGCCTGGGTGTCAACCTGAGGCACTTGGAGAGATCTGTTCCCCAGCATGGCAGATTTCCTCACCCAGTCACGCACAGAGGAGTCACCGCCCGTTTTCGGTCCGGTGTTTGTTGATGGCACAGAAGTGCCCCCGTTTTGGGGGGGATGTGCCTCAAAGGAGGGATCCTCAGTGCTATCTGCAGGTTCTCCTGGCTGGACCCACTCCAAGTGGCCAGTGCCTCCTGCCCTGCTGCTGTCCTTGGTCCTGCAGCTCAGCTCCACACAGGAAAAGTACTTCTCCTCCTCCTGCCCTGTAGGAACAGAGTAAGAGGTGGAGAGGGAAGGGAACTCATTGTTTGAACCCTTTGCTTTCTTTTCTGAAGAGCTCCTTTCACAGTGTCTTCCCTCCCGCAGCTCTTCTCCACAGAGAGACTCCTTCTCCACCATCCTCCCAGCTCGAGCACATTCCTCTAAGGAATGCTGAGGAGACTCCCCACAGCCATGGAGGGACTCCTGAGGAGCAGGATGCCAGGCTCTGGGAGGCAGTGAGCACAAGGACAGGGCTTGACTGTTTCCATCAGATTCTGTGGTGCAGCACTGCTCCTCCACTGAGGCCTTCTCCCCTTGCTGCCCATCCCTGCGAGACTCTCTGCTGCTATTACAACTCAGCTCCTCCCAGCTGGAAGAGTAACTGGATTTAGACAGCTTGCACCAAGAGTTCTCAGAAGTAGTGCTTTGGCTCCTGTTTTGCCCTCTGCTGAAAACATCATTTTCACTGCTTATTTTCACTTCTAATGGCTCAATCTCTTCTTCAAAGGAAATTTTCATCACACCAGAGCCAATGTCTTGATTTCCCCAGCCACTGAGTCCCTCTGAGCTGCTTCCTATTGTTGGTGAGTTCAGGATTTTCACAGCACCTCTCCCCTGGTGAACTGTGTCTTCAGTAGTACACACAGTGTCCATGGTTTTGGTCTCTGTTCTTAAGGTGGTGATACAAGCTCCCACCTGGATTTCTCCGGGCACAGTTTTACGAATCCTGCAAGTTTTTTCGAACACTTGGCACACTGACAGGTGATGCTGGGAATGCTTGGCGAGGATTTTCTCAAAGCTGGTTTCCCCTCGAAGGACAGGTTTTTGTACTGAGCCTTTGTAACTGTCTGGGACGTAAGACCTGGCATCGGAATTCGGGAAGCTTCTCACGCGCAGGCGCTTCTTCACAGAGGTGATCAGAGACATGATCTCTCTGGCAAGCATCCCTTTATCTTCCTCCTCTGGAAACAAGGTGCTGTAGGAGTACAGTTTTCCCAGGGCTTCCCTGCACAGCTGGGTGACCTCACAGAGCTCCTGGCTCTCTCCGTAGAGCCATCGGTGCACGGTGGCGAGGCAGAAGGCGGCTTTGATGAAACTGTGCAGCTCCTGCTTGCTGGTGATGGTGCTCTGGCCCTCCTTGGTGAGGAGCCCGATCTCAAAGGATTCTTTGGCTTCAGACAAGTAGAACTCTCTCTTTTCCGGGGGACAGTCCTTGGAGTGACTGTAGGACAGCAGACACATCCCACGAATGTTCTGGAAGGGGATAAAAGAGGAATGAAGGAATTAAAAATGTGTTTCTTTCCATTACACAACTTGAAGCAGACGCCAGCTCTAACTGCCTGCTGCTATGTTTCCTGGAGGAAATAATCTTCCTCTTTTTCTTTTGAAACACAGCTGTAGTTCTAGGAGAAGCAGCATTCCCGGGGCTTGAAAGCCCATCCTCACTCTGTGGACAGCTTTCCACCCTTCTGCTTAGCTCCTGATTGCAGTTCAGGGCAACATATACCACATATAACCAAGCAAACCCTCAACACAGACTGTGTTGATGTGCCGGTTGAAAGCCACGTCAGACCCAAATTTAGCAGCTTGGGCTCTTCCCATGCACAAATCCCACCTCCAGAGGGAAGAGCAGCACTCACCACGGCCGTGAGGACAAACAGGGGGGTGTACTGGCTGTAGGCAGCTGCCAGCTTGCAGGCCTCAGCAGCTGATAACAAGCGGTGGCTGAACTCCCGCAGGAGGCTCTGGTAAAAGAAAAAAAAGCAGACATGAGGAAAAACATCAACTCAAGGACTTTATTTCCAAATATATGGGGCCTGGTAGGCAGGGACAATCATATCTTCAACAACAGCCTGGTCTGTTTCCACAGGAACATTTTTTGCCCAGGTTTACCATAGATACATCACTTTCGACTCCATAAATATTCTAAATATATACACTCTATAAAATACTCTTAACATTTTCTTTTTCCTGAAGTCAGGCAATCTCCCATCTAGGTGCTACTGAACTTTTTCACTGGGACCAATGGAAGTTTCTTCAGCCCTCTCAGCATAGGAGAGAAAACGTGTGAGTGAATTTGAGACCACCTGAAGAATCCACACACACAAACCCCAAACCAAGTCTCACCAGGTCAATGTCAGCATTGGTTTTGAAGCGTGCATAATCCTGCTCATTCATGGAAGCAAAGATGTCTGCCATAATACCCAAGGAAGTAGCAATTCCCTGAAAGAGAAATTCAAAATTTTCATGGTGGGTATTTTTCCTTGGATTTTGAATTTTACTGCTCTGCTGTGTAGAACATGCCAGAAAAACAAGCAAAAAACACACAAACAAGATCCAAAGAGAAGCATGGCTAAGAAATTCAGAGATGTGATCTTGGTATGGTTTTATTAATTTCGACTTGCAGGAAGTGTAATCTGGAAGACTTGATGTCACCTAAGGCCTGCCTGGCTAAGTAATTCAAAAAAAACAGGATGTAAATGTAAGCTTTCACAAAATTCACTGCAGAATTCCTTGCTCCTGCTGAAATGGAGAACACAAAAATGTTCTGAGCTTGAGGTCAAGCTTTAAGACATGGCAGATAAGAGGTGACAAGGTCTAGGATTTTGGGATATCTTATGCTGGGGTCCGATTACAAACCCTCTCCAAGCATCACCCGAGGACTTGCCAGGCTTAGGCTCACATTCCTGTTTAGCTACGGACACATGGTGCTACTGCTGCTTCATCTCCATGGGAAGATTAGTGCTGCCCAGCCTCACCAAGGTGTTAAGGACAGGCACAGTGGCTGTGTGAGGTGTTCAGGTCCTGCAGGGCCAGGGGAATCCATCACCCACCGCAGATAGCGCAGAGCAGCTCCACAAACAGATATGCTTGGGGGGAAAAAAATAGTTCTAATCCTAAGAAATAGCTAAGATCTGTGGCTGCACTCTGGAATTAGTCTGTCCTTGTCAGAGGCACCAGAGGCATCCTTGGGGATGGTCAGTTCAGATGGTTCTGCTTAATGAGAAGTATTGCTTTCACCCCCCTGGCAGGACAAAAGGTGTGGGTACGGCCGTGCATGCACGCGGAAACAACGCGGAATACAGACTTTGTGCTGCCTGTTAACCCTGGCTGAGGTGTGCAACCAGAACACTGCTGCTGAAGGAAACAAAAGCTAAGCTGGGGTGATTATTGGGTTGGCAGGGATATGCAGAGTGGAAAGGAAATGCTACCTTTTTATCTGGCTGAGGAAGTTTGAAGTATCCCACGACAGAAGCCCAAATCAGCTCTGCTGCCTCGTACCACATCCCTGAAATAAATCAGAAAACAGGCACTGAGCAGGTGACTGCCAAGGATGGCTTTCCATAGTTCATCTTACACCTCAGGTCCTCAGAACAGGATCAAACCATACCATGGCATGTTTTGCTTCAGTGACACTGACCATTTTTGAGTTTCCTTCAGCTTGTGGCTGTGCATACACACCCATTTTATCCTCATAAAAGACTTCAGCTCAACAGTCACGGAAGATTTGGTGTCTCAAACTAAAAGAACAAAATGAAGGCTGTTGCTTCAAGTGCCAAACCCTGAATGGAAAGTCCATCATGCTGAAAATCAGGGATTTTCCTGTTTTGAGAGAGGAAATTGCTGGGATGTCCCTGTGATCAACTACCACCTGCCTTTGGGAATAGGGAATTTGGGACAAGCGTTAGCAAACACGGAGTGGCACAGGGAAAAAGGGAACATTTCAGACTGTTCCTTGGCTTCAAGCAAGATTAGTACTAAAATGATAATTCCTGCAGTGTGTTTGCTTGGTGCATGGCTCCGGGCCCTTGCTGCAAAGAGACTCTGTGCCTGTTTTATGGGTACAGGGTGTTCACCACAAGCCAAAACTCTGACATATGCCCAATGTAACATTTTCAAGGAAAAAAAAAACAAACAGGGGGAAACCTTGAGTGGAAGCTTTTAGAAGAGAGCCTTACCAAGCTTTTGCAGAATCTGTCCCCTGATTTGTAAGCAGACAGCCTGAACAAGAATGCGATCACTCTCCTCAGCGTACCGCCAGGTTCCTGCAGGAAGAGTGGGAAAACTCAGCATAGAAGGAAAAATATTCCTGCCGTTTTAAGCCTCCAAGGATAACCTGAATCCCAGCAAACTGCCAGGATTCTCCTCCTTGCATGGAGAATCTCGGCTTCTCATGGAAAACAAACCAACAGAATCCTGAACTGCCTCAGTTTTCACAGTTGTGTAGCAACCTGAATATTCCCATGAAAGAAACCCTGAAGAAAGGAAAATAAAATGCACAGAATAAAGTATTTATTTAGTCTGTAAGATCAGTGGGAATCTGGAGCATGAACATTACTCCAACAGCCTGGGTTTTTGAGGGGATACAGTTGTCTTAATTTTCTAGATCAGTCAGTTGCTTGAAATTGCTCCACAGGCCAAATTTCTCCATTCAGAATATTTTCCCACCCAAGGGAAGGTATACAAGGATGAATTATGGAAATTTCAAAAATAAAGTTGTATTTCCATTTTAGGAGAAAATGGTGGAGGAAAGAGAAGTGTGATGTAAGGAGTCATTACTAGTGTTGATTTGGCTTTGAATCTGGTGTAACTGTTAAAATTCAGGTCAAAAATCCCACCAAGATAGCAAGTATGAAATTGGAAAAGAAATCTATACATACCCGTTGCTCCATTGTCATTAATCAGGCTGCTTAGGATATATTCAGCTTTTAGAAGTTTACCTGATTGAAATTAAAGGAAAAAGAAAAAAAGGATAGCAAATGAACATAAAAATGTATTGTGCCATGATGTGAACTCATTGGGTATCACCTGCACATAGCTGTGTATAGCCTGAAATGCATATGCCTCACCTTCTGTAATATGTGGTTGCACAGTAAGATGAAATTATGAATATATCTGTTTTATTTTACACATTAGACATTCCTGGAAGATTGTTGGGATTCCTAGCTCTTATTTCCCTCCCTGAAGAAAACAGTGTAGCCTGCTTCCCTCAATAGGATTCTGTCCCAAGGAAACATGGGCTTTGAAAAGCCATTTTGCTCTTACTCAGGAGTGGCTTTGACATCCCACCATGGAAAGCATAGCCACGGGAAGGTGTGTTAAAAATCCTTCAGGTGTTGTCCATGTTACAGGAATGAAGGAATTTTATTTTTTTATCCTGGAGGAGTTGTAATCTGCATTGTTTGCATAGTCAAGTGGCCCCACTGAAAAATAAAAAGCAGCTGGGACAGTGCAGAGAAAATGCCAGGATTCTAATTTCCTTTTTCGAGGCCCTTGGTCAGGAGTACAGCAATTCAGATATCCCTGTTTGAAACCAGCAGGGAAGACTTGTTAAGGAACAAAAGCTCCAATTAGTATTTTCCACACCCTTTCACAATTTTCTCTCCTGCTTTTGGCTCTGAAACCCTTTATACCGGCCCCTTTGTGCTACTGAGAGGAGCCGGGAGGGCTCAAGGGGGCTGGGAACGGGAAGTACGTTTGGAAAGATGGCCCCGTGAGCGTGTCAGCCCCGGCGAGGGACCAAGTGTCCTCTGCCGAGTCAAGTAGCTGCTAACGGGGCCGGAGCTGCGGAGGCAGAGCCGTACCTGCGTTGAGGGCGAGGCGAGCCTGGCGGATGAGCACCTGCGGGCTGATGGGAGCGCCGGGATGCAGCCGGTGCAGCCCCTTGGCGATGCGCAGGAGCCTGCTGGAGGCGTCCATCCAGTACAGGAAGCGGTCCATCAGGAACACCACTGCCGTGGCCGTGGAGCAGTCCCTGGCCAGGATGGAGGCCTTCAGATAAGCCTGAAAGAAACACAGACAGCCTCAGGGAAACTCACCTCCAGCGGCTCGGAGAGCTGGAAAATGTTCAGCTTCAGCAACCCTATTCCTCACCCTATTTTCATTTTCAGGCTAGGGAGGTGCCAGCTGTTTATTTTGTTTAAGCTTTAGATACAATTCCTGACTTTTTGGTAGGGTCGGTTTTTTAACTGTCTGATATTTGGAAGTGCAGAACTTGGTGGTCTGCTGATGAATTTAAGTGATGCCCAGCAGCAGTCAGTTTAAAAGGGGTGAGACTGGGAAGGCTGGAAATGGTCACTGTAGCCATCCACTCCTTTGTGCACTGCAAATGGGCAAGCAGGCCGGGAATCCAAGGTTTTTCTCCTGCAGGCCATCCTTAATGACTGCTAAGTCTCTATGAACCCTCCTGGACTTGCACAGCAGCAGAGCCACCACAACCCCACGGGGAACTGCCAGAATTCCAGAGATCCTTGCTGTTACCAGGACAGGAGGCCAGCAAAGACAGCCAGAGGAGACACATGGCCTCATCAGGGGCGTAGCAGTCCACGTGGAGCTGGGGACATTTGTCAAAAGCCCATCACCTCCCATGCTGGGCAAGGCCTGGTATTCCTGCCCAGCAGAGCCAGGAGCTGCTCCACACACTGATACCCAGGAGATTACTTTTCCACAGATTGCAAAAAAAATCTTGTCCAAATCCCCCCTGGAGCATCGAGGTGCACCCTCTGAGGTGTGCAGGAAGAAGCCCGTGTCAATGTGGGGAAGAGCACGAAGGCCAGGCCAGCTTGCAGCAGCATCCCAAGCATTTCCCAGCTTATTTGCACTTCAGCAAGGCAGATTTGTACAAATTTCCTTTTTTTTTCTTTTTCCTCTTTTTTTTTTTCCCCCTTTCCTCGGCTGGAGTTGGATTTTCTGAGAGGATGGCACTTGAAAAGGATTCCTGGAGCTCCGGCAGGCACAACTCTGCTTGTGCCGGCCAACAATGGAGGAATCCCCCTCTCCAAGCACCTGTAAACTGACACTGCAAACCAGCCATTCCAAATGCTCATCAACAGGCCATATATTTAAGCACAGAGCATCGCCTAATCTATTTTTTTTCCTCCCCTTCTTCCTTTAATAGATCGGAGCACAAAAGCCTGAGAGAGGGTGACCTACCAAACAAAAGGGCCTTTGAGTTCCTAGGAAAAGTAGACTTGGAGGAGGATGGAAGGAATCCAAGTGGCCCTATTATTTCCACTTGCACTAATTAGACATTTTTCTGTCAGCTATTGAGCACTGCTGAGAGGCCAAACTCACTGAATTCATTTCTAAAGTGTTTACAGAAGTTTGCATCTGTTTGTGTCTCTTCAGGAGGAAAATAAGCACTTCAATAGCATTGTGGAAAATCTAAACGAAGCATCCTATTCTGAAGGGCTTGGCAGTCTTGCAGCTGCATAATTTAACTCCCTGCTCAATGCCGAAACCTCTCGTGTCCCTCTCCAAACCCAAATGGACACAAAATGCAGAAAAGTCAAGCGAGGGGGAGAAACTGGGCTGGTTTTTTGGGAGAGGCAGGCCCGCATGCTGTGTGGCACACAGCGACACGGTCCCGTGTCAGCCTTTGCAGCGACGTCCCCCCCGTTCCGAGCAGGACACCGAGAAATTAATACCCGCTCCTTTCATGCCCTGCCAGCTCGTGTGGCTGGGAAATTCCTCAGCACCTCCAGCGAGTGCACCGGCGCGCTGGGCACGCACCCAAGCCACGCATGGGGACCCTTCCCAAAACACCACACTGGGTTGAGCCGGGGCAGCGGCTCCCTGTCAGCCAGCCCAGAGCCAGGGAAACCCCTCTGGCGCCCAGGATGTCTCAGCCTGCTCCATCACAACCAGAAACTGGCAGCCTACACAGATTTACTCACTTTCTCCATCGCTTTAGGCACACCCAGAGAGAGAGAGAGAGAGAGAGAGAGGGAGGGAGGGAGGGAGAGCGAGGTACGCACACACTTTGTTTTCACATCTGTGCCCACGATGTGAAATGGATCTGCCTAATTGAGTTTATGACACAAAGGGAACCTCGCGGCTGGGAAGTGGAATCAGGTGGTGGGAGAATTAAATTTGCACCAGATTTCTATACATGGACCATTGGGGGAAATGCAAAGCAGCCTTTAGTGAAGGGGTTTTGCCTTAATGGCGCTGAGTGGGAGGGTGTGCGGTTCGCATGGCTCCCTGCATTAGCGGGCTTAGCTCCTCCTGGCGCCGGGGCTGAAGTTTGGGTCCCAGCTTTGGGTTCAAAGCCACGACGCCTCCTTTGCATTGACAATGGGGGCCGCTCCCAAGAGAGGGGAGAAGCTCAGAACCGGGGCCATCTGGCACTAGGACGGGCAGGAAAGCGTCAAAGGGAAATTATTGGTGCATAGTAAATGAGGATGAGGAGGAGGGGAAGGAAATAGGGGAAAATCTTTATGTGGCAGCTGATGTAAGAGGAATTACAAGCCCAAATAAATGAAATATTGATTTAATCCACTCTCTCAGCCCTCTTTATAAAGCCAAGATCCCAGAGGCAAGCCCTCCTCCATAGCCTGCGGGCTCAGGAGCATCCCCTTTGGAAAAACGCCTCTACAAACAGCGTGATTAAAAGCAGGGGAAAGAAAAATTTAATTTTCAGTGTCCCCACAGTTTTGTGGATGCTCTGGACTTCTCTGTTTGCTTATATCCACTTGTCTCAGACAGGTCCAGTCCTTGTTTCATTTGTAACTGCAGCTGAGGTTTAAAATCTTTTTACAAAGCCATGAAACTAAGAGTGGCCGGCAAAAGATTTCTAATTCCACACACAAGACAGGAGTGTTAGAGGCACGCACGTACTTCCAGGTGCTGCAGTTCTCTCCCAAGAGCTGCTCCTAGTTAGCACTCCACTGAACCCTAACAAATTGCCTGGTTTTCTTTCCCCCTGTCAGATTAAACACAGAGCCCAGTGCCGATGGAATGGGCTGGAGCCTTTCCCCCTCTTACCCCACGCGCCGTTAGCAAAGCCCATCTTTCCCAGAGACCAAAGCTGCTGTCACCGTGTGGGACTTCTCTATCAATCCCTGCCTTTCAGCTGGCAATCAGAGCCCACTCCACAAATAGCAGGGAATTAAGCCTCCCACCACCTCGGTGATGGGCAGAAGAAAGCATGTCTGGAGGTACAGACTGAAACACGGGACAGTCTCACAGTGAATTGCTGCAGACTGAGGAACCGGCAGCTCCTGGACACTTCCCTCTTGGCTCAGAGTAGATGAGAATTCACACACACACACACACACCCCCGAACCTGCTAATTATCTCAAGTTACTCATCCTGCAGGTAACGGAGAGTTGGGAATTTGAAGCATTAGGTCCATTAGGAGCAGGTCAAAACACCACAGAGTGAGGCAGCTTTTACAACCACCCTTATCTTGCTTCACCAACTGAGGAAGTCCTAGAGTGGGAATAACTCATGATTTCCTCAAGGAAAAAGAACAGCAGCATTTTGTGATGAGGACAGAAGGAGGAGTCTTTGAAGTGCCCAAGAAGCTCCATGAAGGGGGATTCCTGGGGCCCTCCTGTACCCAGCAGGGTAGCAGGGAGTTGGGGGACCACGGCCACATGCAGGGATTCCTGCTCTGGATTAGTACCAAAGATACAGAGGTGCCACAAGCATTTTGTGGCCCTGGTTTGTTCTGGACCACTTATAAACTATTGTGGCACATTAAAGGGGGATATTTTTATACTTTAAGATAGCAAAATGCCAGTGACAGAACACCCCCTCCCCCAGAGGGAGCAACAGCAAGGCCATTATCAGCATCTAAAAATCTGAGAGACTCTTCCCTAAATCCGCGTCCTCAAAACGTCAATCCGCTTGAGAAAACACAATCTCAGGAATACAACATTTAAAGTTGTAAATACTCCAGGAAGCTGCCTCTGACAGGAGTAAATCCTATCCATGAGCAAAGTGAAGTGACAGCTCTACACAAACCCAGGATCCAACTTCCCTTTAAAATATTTTATGGTCCACATAAATTTTTCTGTCGTTTTCCCACATAGGCAGCAGAAGACAGAGTGCTCTGCAGCACCAGGGCAGTCACCCTGGGCAGCTAAAGCTCTCCTGCCTGCACCTAATCTCTGACACTTCTCACTTACAAAGCCTCCGGGAGGCTGGGGTGCCGCGATTCCCTCCTGGTTTGAATTCATCCCTCACATCACTCTCCGTTTCACTGGGATCACCCAAGAAGAGCTCTTAGGAGGCAGGTAGCAAAAGGTCAGCCTCAACAACCGAGATCCCAGGGCTACGATTTAAGGCTTTAATTCTCCTGTTACCACACCGACAGTTAGAAGGAGGAGAAAACTAAATCCTCAGCCCCCGCTTTAGTTCTTTTTCAAAGGCTCCCAGCTCCGAAGTGCCACACACACACCTACGGCAGTTAGGGCATGTCCCTGGGAATGGTTTCCCTAATGGCAATCCATCAGCACCTAATTAGTTAGCCAAGGCCCAGCCAAGGGCTGCAGGGCCTTATTTTCCACTCCTCAATATTCCCATTAAATCCCATGAGATTCCGTGTTAGCAGAGCCAGGATTCGTGCTCCCCCATCCACAGCAGGGAGCATGGAGCCAGCCCGCACAGCTCCCTACCGAGGGACCAGAGTAGCCTCACTCTTGGAGGCTTTTCCTTTTGTATTCCCGTTGCACCCATGCCAGCAGATCCTGGCCCGTGATTCAATGCAGGAATTACTGATAGGTATGATAAAAATGAGGTAAAGCCCCACATCGTCACTACGGGTTTGCAAACGGGAAAAAAAAAGAGAAGAAAAAAAATTAAAATATTAACGTAGCATGAATCATCCCACAAGAGAACTACGTGTGTGCATAGAGTCGTCCTTCAACTAAAGCCACAGCAGGTTTTTTGGGATCAAAGCCTCCGTGGACATGGGCATATTGCCCTCTATTGGCTGCTCACCGAGCGTTGGGCTAATTCCATCCCTTGGGAAAGCAAAGATCTGCAGGAGGGGCACCCCTGGCAGCCTCCCTTTGGGATCTGCAGCCTCATTCCGAACCCCACAGAGCACGTGGTATTTAGAGAGGAAAAATAATCCCTCCTTCTTTATCCCTGCCAGCAAGGATGCTGTGACAATTCTGATTTTGCTTTACCTTGTTAAAAACAAAAATCCCAGTGTTTCCCAGTTTTGGCTTTGGATACAGATGTTGGCTCTCACCCTTTGAGCGTTAGTGCAGCTTCCCACCACGGTGGCTGCAGGACGGGCTTGGATTGCTAGCTGAAACCTGTCAGGAAAACGTGGAAAACAGTGCGTTGGGCTTGCTGAACTGCGGGGGCCTTCCGGTGGTGAATCCCGTCAGGAAAAAGAAAAAAACAACCCTAGAATTCAAACCAAACCCTGCACCTTCTACGGGTGCAGAGGCGCTGAGCACGCCCCAGCCAAGCCGAGCGGGGCACTTGGGGAAGCTGCAGGTGCGGGTGGCTTTGCCTTCCCCATGTGCCAAAGGAGCGCGGAGCCGCCGGCAAGGCGGATCCCACTTTTTTTAAAGTGCAACAACACCGAGGCAAACCCTTGAAGCCTCAGCCTAATCCGCTTACTCCCTGTGCCGGTCTCATGGAGCTTTTCAGCCCCCTCCCAGAGCGAGACATCCTCACGGAGAGCCCCGGTAGCCAGCGCTGCCTCCTGCAACACCACCAGTGTGTTATGCTAATGAAGTGCCTTTCATTCATGGATCTCAAAGCACTTTTTAAATGTAATGAATTACGGTTTATGAGCTTATTCTAAGCATGGCAAATTAAAATAAACAGAGAGGAAAAATTTTAAAGGGTTTTTTTTTTTCTCCTTCTTTTTCCGAACAATAAATCGATAAAGACTTAATTTTTTTTTGTCCTTCAGGGAATTAAATTATCCTTCTGTCCCTCATGCCAAGAAAAAAAAAAAAGAAGAAGAAAAAAAGTTGCTCAGACTTTTATCTTTCCTCATCACACTGTAATCACTTCTCTTCAGCCTCATTTCCCCCCCAGCTTTTTATTCAAAGAACTGAAGCAGCCTTTGCTCTGCCTTGAAATTTTATTTAAAATAAAAAAGAGGGGGGAGAAGGAATGGATGAAGGGGAAAAAAAATCCCTTTTCCTGACTAATACTAATAATACAGGTCAAAATGTCAGTCTATCTACAATTAAATGGAAAACAAAAAAGGTTTTCCCTTTTTCCCATGGTACAATGGTCCTGGAATATAAATTACCGATGAAGATGAAATAATACTTCAAAGCACATGGGGAAAGGCAGCACAACGTTTACAAAGTATTTTCCACCGCAGGATGAAACATTGGAGACAACGGCAACCAATGGACTTCAGGGGGTGTGGGTGAATAGTCCAAAACTAGCATGGAGGAGGATTTTAGGTCCCTATAGTCTCTGACCCCACGATAGGCTTTGTTTAACAAGGGCAGCTGCAGTTATCAACAGATGTTTCAGCAATAAATAATTGGTATCATCCCAGAAAAGATCCATCTACCTGGGGAGAGGGCATAATGCTGCAAACACTGCCCCACTATTACAGCCACATTAATCTCCCATCTAGCCAGGTCTCTCGGGGCGTTTGCTGCAGGTGTTTATCCCGGGAGGGAGCACACAAACGCTCCCAAGTTAGAGAGCTGCGCTGCGATTGTAAAGGAGGTCAACCTCCGCCATAAATTTCTGTCTCGGGCCACACACACCAAAGGAAGAAAGAAAATAAATACCCCAGAGCAGCCACTCCCTGGGGAAATCCAGGAGCCCTGCGATGTGGGGATGCTGGGGCTCCCACTTCCCAGCCCTGCAGTCAGCTTTGCTGAGCTTCTCATTCCTCCGTGCCATTCAGAGGAACCAAAGTTGTTCCCAAAGAAAACCTGCTGGCCTCACTGAGGCAGGGCTCTCCAGGGCAGGTGAGATCTCCTGGCCACCTTGGAGTTAACAACAGGCAGGAATGGGATGGTGGTGGCTTCAGACATGTACCACAGGAACAAAACAAACACCCAAAATTTACAAACCTCATCTTTATGCCTGTTCCGGCAATGGGATAGTCCTTAGTCCAGATATTACATTTATCATGGAAGAAAGGTGTCCTCTATTTGCCTCATGTCTGACATGTCTCCAGGAAAATCAGAAAAGCAAAAAGCAATCCACATTTCTTGCCACTTTCTAATCTTTAAGCTCAAACTCATCACCTTAAGGGACAGGATCCCCAAGGACCTTTGGGATTCTGCAACTCCTTACACAGCCATCCTTTACTCACAGGAGAAATCACACTGAATCCTTGCCTTTCCTGCCTAGGCTTTGGCCAGCTTTGGTCCTCAAAGGGATTCTGTCATGTAATTTTATTGGAAAAAGAAGATGAATTGTGCAAGCCCTACTACAGTGAGTGATCCTCACGACCTATTTGCAGTGCAGAATTAGAGGCACAGCATTCTTGTCAAATTCAAGGGCTTTTTAAAAAACATTATGTGAACATTTGGCATTTTAGTTATATTACAATGTCAATTCTTCAGGGAAGAGGGAAGCATTACCTCAGTGGAAACAGAACCAGAACTGCCCTGTGAAGCCCCCTGAGCACTTCAGTGGGACATTTTACACCGCAGGTGTGTTGCACTTCATACCAGCAAGTCAGGGAGCCTGGCGCTGATCGTATCTTGCAGGTTTGTTTTGTCTTCTGGGCCGAGGTCTTGTTTGTATTGCCACCTCTCTGGCACAAAGGGCCACTTCATTTCCTTTGCCTCCTGCAGAAGGCTTCTCAGGTCCTCAGGAAGCAGAGCTGAAAGGGTCAAAGAGCAGGTGAGGATATCGCAGCAGGTTCAGCCGCAGCACTCACGACACCAGTCTCTCAGAAAGGCCTTCTCCCACTTGTTCCCAGCTCCCAGCCCTTGTGGCCAGCCTCGTGGGGAGGGAAGGGGAGCTGGCCTGCCCTCTGTTCCCCTTGGCTGCACTGCCCTCCAGGTAAATGGGAGCTTCCAGCCATTAAAAAAGCTTTTAGCAGGAAGTCATGCCGGCTGGTGGCTGCCTGGGCGTGAAGAGCTGCTCCAAAAGAGGCAGGAGGAAACCTGTTCCCCTGTGTGAGGAGAGGACAATGGGGTCAATGGCACAGAAGATCTGTCCCCCTTGCTCAGGTGACAGTGGCAGAGCCATCCTGGAAAGCCACTTCCAAATCAGAGATAAACCTGGACCATAGATAGCAATCAGGCAAAATCTAAAGGGTTACATGAGCATTAGGGACAAGCTCTTGAGCAGTTTGTCCCTCCCTGTTCCCTCTCCATACTGGTCCTAAGCCACTCCAACAGCTTTGGTTGGTTCTCCAGCCTGGCCCAACTAAGGAAGCAACAGCTAGGAGCACCCAGGCAGAGATTTGGGCTTGGATCTGTCCCTTCCTTTCAGCCACAGCCCACGTTTCATTTTCCTTGCAACAGGGGCGATGTGGATGTGTGCACCGTGCTAACCACTCGGCTGGGCAGCCTCTCTGGCCAATAAAAGTGGATTAACGAGGATTATTGACCAGATGGGGTTAATGGTGATCATCAGCTGCAGATCTGGCCCCTTCTGGCCATTAATCCCCCGAAAAACCCCTGCTCAGAGACCATCACTGCTTTAACGAGGCAACACAATAAATGCATAACTACGTATTTATTAATTGATCCTTTATGCAGGGACTGTAGAAAATGAATTTCATAAAAAGGATATTGCAGCATGGGTATTGTTTTCCTAGGAAGAAACAGCAAGTTGGATATCTGGGGCCCTCTTCCAAAAAGCAAAGTTTACAATATTACTGCTATTTCCAGCCCACATCTTCTCACTTGTTGCTGTCCAAAGGAAACACGAGGTTTGGAAATCTTCCCATTGCACATCCTGGCTTAATGTGCAGCCCAGTTTCCTTATCCTCCTGAAGTAGTGCCTGAAGGAGCTCAGCCCTCCATGCTGTGGCAAGGTGCCACCAGCTGATGGGGAGAGGACGTTGTGCTCCCATCCTCACACTTCTCACCAGAAAATCAGTGCAGGAGCAGGGATATCCACCTCATCACAGGGATATTCATCTCATCTCTCCAAAATTATGGACAGAAGGACTTATCTCCCACATAGAAGGGAAAAGATTGAACTTTCTAAGTCTTGTCCTAAAGAAGATACACTTCCAAGGACCAGAGTTTGCCCTTGTAGCAGAGCAGTTCTCACTGCTGGCAATATAAACTCATTAATTAACGAAGGTTGAATGGGCACAGAAGTGGCCTGGAATGATTTCTAGCCTAAAAAAGAAATAAAGAAGAAATCCAGATCCACCCAACACCCATTCTGCCCCCTAAGGTGCACCAAGGATGTCCTCCTCCTCTCCCCTCTCCCCACCATCTCTATGGATTTGGCTTTCGGTCCTCTCTGCTCCAGGTCTGAGAAAGCCGGGGGAACAAAGGCAGCCCCGGGAGGAGAGGGGGGCGAGGAAAGCCCCTCGGCCCCTGCGCTGGGAGGGTCCCCCCGAAGCCGGGAGCCGCCGACCTGCGGGGCGCTGCGTTCCCCGGGCACAGAGCCCCAGCAGTTATTAATGTCGCTGTCACCACCCCGCTGCTGGGTATTTCTCTTTCAGCTGATGGGAACCCGGCCCTCGGAAAAGCCCGAGCAGCACTTCAGGCTCTGATCGCCCATTTCCTGAAGCAGTTTACCTGAAGGACCGTGTCTAATCGAGTGATTATAAGGGCACTGATTTACCTTATCTGGAACTAACCTGATTATTTCTCATACTTTGTGGTATTTAATAGGAGAAAAGGAGGGAGGAGGATGAGGGGGGGAAAGCGCTACCTGATTAGGCGTTCAAGAGCCTATTCTGCGGAGCCATAATAAAACTTAAAAGAATTTGCTACGAGGAAACAAAGTACCCTTTGTGGGAAACAAAAGAAGAGGAGAGAAAAATCTTCCAGTATCCATAACAGAAACCTACACGCCACCCTCCAGCGCAAACAGACTTAGGTGCTTCAGAAAAAGGCAGCTGACCTCCCAGCAAGAACAAGGATGCTCGGAAAAACATATTCTCAACGGCTCCGCGCCCCGGGACAAACAAAGGGTTTTAAAGATCACATTAACGTTATGGCCGAGCCACTCAAGCAAGGCAAAACTAAACATTATTAACACCGAACTGGAAAACGGGCAGTGCCGCAGATGTGTCACGCAAAGGGAAACCTTAATTCCGCTGGAATTAAGAAATAATAAATTCTCCTTTCGCAGCGCCACAGCGATAGCAAAATAGCTGCTGGGTTCCGGCAGGTAACGCCAGCAATAAAACAAATGAGGAGTCCTTTTATTACAGCTCTCGCTAAACACTGCTTCCTTTCCTGGTTATTTATTCCAGCCTTTAGCCAGCATGGATTTTCCTTTCAAGAGGGATATTGCAAGGTTTTTGTGTTTTTTCCCCTTGGACACCACTTATAGAGGTCACACACATTTTACAAGATAAAGATTCGGGCAATGAGCTCTTTAATATATGAGGAGAAGCTGACAAACAGAGAGGGCCCTCCCCCAGTTCCTATGAAAAGAGAGGAAATATGTGCCCTTATTCAGAAGTTGCATCCTTTTTTTTTTTTTCCTTTTTCTTTTTTTTTTTTTTTTAATAACTGAAATTTATGTGCATCAGCAAACTTTTGGGCATTGTTCTTCCCAAACTAAACTGTTCCTTACAGCCTCATGTTTACTGAAGCCTAAAATTAGAACTGACAGCAATTCACTGCAACAAAGTGGACTTCTTTCCCTGCCTGCCTGTAGCCCGCATCCCATTCACGGCCTCGAAATCCAGGCATCTCTTGACACTCATCTGCCCGGAGAAGAAAAATAGGGCAGGGCTGAGGAGCGGTGGAGTCCTGCCGCCTCTCCCGGGGAGAGCTCACCTTGGCACCGCCGGTATTCCCGCTCCTCTCCCTCGCCCGTGCCGGCCTTTGCCGCCAGGAGCGTGCCCAGAGCCCGCTCGCACTCCTGCAGCAGCGCGGCCACGGCGCTTTGGTTATTCATGAGGGCTGCTCCACTCGCCTCTGAATTGGGTGTCCCCGGGTGCGCGGTGATCAATTACTTAGGAGAAGACACGGGGTCCAAATGAAAAGGATCCCTTCAAGGCTGAGATACCTGGCAAACAAAGGAGGGGGAAAATGATTAACTAAAGTGTCATCAATTATCTGAAAGGCTCAAGCAGGGGGAAATAATAGGGGAAATACATGAAAATACGTGACAGCCTCAGAGGACTTTATTAGAGGAGTGTGTGAAATCACTGCAGGGTCCTGGTGACAGTGTGTGAGGGGAACATCTCCGAGGTGCCAGGGAGACAGGACAGGACAGGACAGGCTCATCAATGGAGCCATGACATCCCGAGCAGGGAAGTGACTGTCGGGGCTGTGCCGAAGCCCTTTGCACCTGGGAGGCTCGGGCTGTCACACACAGTTATCCAGGAGTGAATGGCAGAGTGGAGGATGCTGTGTGCACTTCCCAGACCGTGGAGACCCTCTCTTTTACCCTGGGATGCCACCCCATGTGTGAATGTTCTCCATGTATATCCCCTCCAGGTGCTCAGGACATTGCCAGATGCAGGAAACCCCCACCATTTCCACGACAGGTATCCGGCTCAGCACCTGCCAGAACACTCAGGCAGCTTGCAAAAATTAAGCACAAGATAAATATCTTGGGTTCGTTCCCCCTCCCCCCTTGCCCCCCATCAATTTGATGATGGTGTTACTTAGAAAACTGTTCCTGCAATTTGAAGCAATGCAGTCATGAACAGCCTCAGTGAAAATATATCTAACACTGGGGAAACACTACGGCTGTGACGGAGGAAGGGGAGTGCAAAGGAGCACACACACAGGCACAGTTTGCTCTGCTGACTGGAAACCACTCACATTTTAGCTGCTACATTTCCAGGCAGTTTTTTCCCTTCCTGCTATGGCTCTGGGGTGGCTGGATGCCGGGGCTGGGGGCAGACAGGCTGTGCTCTCAACGGCACCGAGCAGGAGCAGGCTGCCAGACTGAAAAGCAGAGGGCAAAAGAGATGCACTCATGCGAAAGCAGAGAGGATCAGAGAGCCTGCCGTGGAAGGGCAGGTGGAGCAGGGCAAAAGATGGGATTCAGCAGCAAAGAGCCTCGAGGCAGGCAGCAGCTACTCAGTGGGGCTCTGGCTGACTCTGCAGACAAATGTCACAGAAAGGAGGAATTTAAAAAGTAGCTGTAAAAAGGGAGACAGAGGGAAGGAGCACAAGGACGTAAGAGAAGCTGGGGAGCAAGTAAAAGATCAGCCAGAGGCAGAGCCATGCACAAAAGCAGAAGGAAAACCTAGAAAGTGTTGCCCATCCTTTTAGCCCTAAGTAAGAGCCACCAGGGCCAGCCTGCACAGGGTTTGAGCCAGCTGAGCATTGCTGGGTGCTGGGATCACATCCCTGTGGATTCACCAGGAACAGGACCCATTTAGGGACTCCCATCAGGAGCAAAAGGAGATGGGGCCAGAGACATGGCTGGGGACACAGCTACAGCATGGTCCAAAGTCCATCCAGGAGATGAGGCTGAACTCCCTGTCACTGACAAAGATGAGTCTAAAAAAAGGACACAACAATGGCACAAGGTCCAAGTCCACATCCTAGTTCACAAAGGTCTCCTCTCCCTAAGGACCTCCTGGTCAGCAGGGACAGACCTCTGAACCTGGGGACAACAGCCAGAGAGCAGAGTCCTCTGCTCCCAGCCTGCCAGGTCTAGACAAGCTGATCCAGTTGCTAGGTATCCATCAGGGAAAAGAAAAGCACAGTTACACTAATACACCTATGCCAGTGTTGCTTGCTCTGCTAACTGCACTGACATCTGCTAATTGATTTATCTGATTACCCAGCCCTGTGGGAAGGAGTGTGGGGCCGTCCCAGGAGTACCTCCCAGGTTGGGATGAAGCATCCCTGCCATCTGGCCCGGGCTCCATTCCTTTGTGTAATTGATTTCTCAAAAATCTCATTTTCCAGGGAGCCCACCCGAGTGACTGCCGAGCACATACAGAGCTGCCTCGGGTCCACTGTGGACAGTAGTCCTGGGAACTGGGACCTGGAAACTGCTCTGGGAGCCTGCAGAAGCACGTTGGAGAAGGCCTGTGCTCAGCTGCCACCTCAGCTTGTAAATAAATGCTCATAAGCACAACTTGCTGTCAAGACTCACTAAAGCAAGCAAACACTGGGATATTTCCCTTTACAAAAAATAACATGGCACCAGGAGCATCCAAGGGAGCTCGTGAATGTGCTCCACTTGTCTGTGTTGCAGCCCAGAGCCCCAAATCAGACTTTTAAGCCCAGCTCTCGTTGGGTCTTTACTGCAGGCAGGAGGGCCCCGTGGCTTTGTGAGCCACACAAGCTGCTGCTCTCACAAAGAGCTGCCGGGGCTTAGCAGGGAAGCTCAAATTAGTGTGGAAGTACAGCACTTGGATTCCTTGGATGGGGAGGATTTAACTCACCGGGAAACTGCCAGCTCTGTAACAGTGATCTATGAATGTCAGCAAGCAAGAGATTTTTCCTCAAGTACATTTTTCCAAAGAACTGAATAAACAGCAAGGACACGGAGTAATAAAATAATGATTTACAACAGCAGCGACACCAAAGTGCTGGAGCCGTAGAGAAAAGTGCAATAAACTGTACATTAGTACTCAGAAGGTAGAGAGTCTTTTGAGACCCATCACTGGGGACAATGACTCGCATCATAAAATCAGCTTAAAATGCACCACAGAGCTTTAAACCACATCAGCATCCTTTACACAGATGCCACTTTGTAAGTTGTGTTTTGTGACAGCTGTGGCGTTGAGTGACAGCTGGGAGGGGGAAATAACCAGGCACGCAGCTTTCCTGGAAAAAAAAACACAGGACCTGAGCCTAAAGCCCAAGAGCAGAACAGCAAAAACTTCTGGAGGCCTTTAGGACCCTCTCAATGGTTACTAATCAGCTTTCTCAAAGTTCCCTTAAATCCTAACAAGTGGTACTTTAAGGAGATGGTTTTGAAGTGGTAAAAATTGCAGCTCCACGTGCTGCAAAACTGTCTGGGCAAAAATGTTTTCTATGCATGCACTTAAAAATGCTCTTTGAAAACACATAATAAAACCAGTTTGGCATCAAATTGAGGATTTAAGCATTCCTTGGTGACAGGAAAGCTCCTTTACTCTAGTTTTAGTCAAAACCAGCTTTTTAATGCTCAGTGTAATCACTTTAAAACAGAAATTATGAGGAAAAAAAAAATCTGTGCCATTTCTGCTTGGAGCCTGGATTAAAACAACTCCTCGCATCAAATATGATGAAAAAATATTACAAAGGTCTCAGGGGATGAGAAAATACATTTCTGTGGTTGCCCTCTAATTGGAGCTGGGCTTCAGAACAAGAGGGATGGAGGGAAGAATTGGGTGGGCTACAGAGAAATGATCTCTTTAATAAGAAATGGGCCATACTGTGACATTTCAGAGCCCTTGGGCTAGAAGACCAAAAGATCTGTCAAGAGAAAGGAATTTTAAGTTCTGCCATGGATGGAAGGAGGCCTGGGAGTCAATCTAGCCAGTTTAAGACTGCAATTAGCTCAGGAGGCTTTAAGAAAAAGAAGATGTAATTGCTGCATTCAGACTTCAAATGCAGCAAGGATAACAAGCCCTGGTTTCTCAGACAACATCGTTTGGGAAATTTTCCACAGCATTATGGTCCTGAAACACAAATTAGAGATCGCCAGACCTTTTCTCTCTGAAAATATATTATCCTAATTTTCATCTTATTCAGGGTACCCTCCAGTTCCAGGGAGACTAATGAAGAGGAAGCAAAGACCTGATGAGTTCCATGTGGAGACTACATTTATGGATTAATCCCAACAGGGAGCAAATAAACCTTATTCCCAGAGCTCTCGGCTGGGACTCGACAGAATCAATCGAGGAATGGATAGTTATTTATGACTGAGGCTGTTTTGACTTTCAAATAAACATTTTAATTATTTTAAGTGTTACACTGGAACTTAGAATGTGAGCCCTGTTTTCATTGCAGTGCCTTGCTCTCCTGTCTCCTAATCCCAAACCACTCTGGTCATTATGACACCGTGCAAATGATACTGATTTTTCACGCCTAAAACATTTGAAAGGTAAAATCCATGGACCAGGCAAACTAGAGAAGAGGAAGGAGGAAAAGGGAGGAGGATCCCTCTGAGCAAAGCCAGCATAAACGAAAGGAACACTCAAACTCACACGGAGATGGAAAAAAAAAGAGGTGCCCAACTCTGAAACCCTTTTGTAATCAAGTTGGCACATCCTGATCCATCCTTGTGTCCTGCTCTTTCTTCTCTGCCTGCTCCTAGAAGCAATTTTAGTAACCAAAGTACTTAGGAGTGTTTCTTTTCTAACAGCTCATTTTCAATTCAAGTACCTGCACCACTTGCACTGCTAGCTTTTCCCTCCAGCCTAATTTGGTGTTCTGTGGCCCTTCCACTCAGGGCTCCCCTGAGGTTAATGAAGCCACACTCATTTTTAGGGAAGCTCTTTAGGCTGTTAGAGTCTCTTGCTAACTAAAGACAAGGGGTGAAATCACAATTCAGAGGCAGTGCTATGTCTGTTGTGGCTGTTGGAGTTACACTCTCACCTTCACTCCGTATTCACTGTAGGGAGACTGAAAAAACTGTGGAAGATTGTCCTTGGAAGAGCAATGGAACATTTGGGCCGGTGTTTTTCCCTGCAGCAGGTAAGAGGGAGCATGCACATCACACAGCACCCTCAGCTGCTTTCCCTCCTGTGGATTTGTGCACCAGCCTGCTGGAGTCCTTCCCGCCACTCCTGTCAAAAATAACAGGCTCCGCTTTATTTTTTGGATTTGGCAGCTTGAGGGATTAAAAATAAAGCAGAAGAAAAAAAAAAAAAAAGAAAAAAAAGAAAGCATGCTCTTGATAACTTAGCAAAGGTTTCAATAACTGAGTTAATACCCTCTCCCACAGAAGGCAAATTCAGTTTCCCCGAATGTTTCGGTGCACACATGCTTGTGTTTTCCTAGAGCATTTACCTTTCTTTGCAAAAAGATGGGTTTAAAAAAATAAATAGTTTTGCTAGGGGCTTTATTCAGTTAGTTAGCTAGTTTACTTCTCTGGCTTAAAGATTAGATGTTTTCTTTTGGTAAAGCTGGCTATCCCAACTGGCCGTATTAAAATAAGGAAGAATCTCAATCAAAAAGCCTCTCCTAAGGCAAGCTTTCTTGTTAATATGCACCAACATGAAAGGGTTTCTTTTCATCCTATACAACTACAGTGTGTGTAAATTGCAGGGGGCTCATTGGCATAAATCTTGGCTGTGACCTCTGAGGTAAACTGGATTTACATTACTTTCTGACAAGAATTAAATGAAGGCCTTGTGGATATATGAACAGCCTTCTAGACTGCAACAGATGGGCATGAATGTGCTCCCTAGGCAAACTATCAGTGACATCTGTGTCCTCCAAATTCTGGTGGTCTCAGCCAATTAGCAGGCAAAAGGGAAGAAAAAAAAAGCCGGCCCCTGCACAGCTTCCCCAGCCAGAGCCGAAGCAGAAGTGCTTCTGTTTGGAAATGGGATCAAGAACAGCCTCCAGCAGCAAGGAGGTGCTTTGCTGGCTGCTGTAGTGTGGAGGTAACACTGCAGGAAAAGCTGAAGTAATTAGGTAGAATAGCTATTAATATTAATACAGGACAAATCCCAGCCCCACCTAAGCCTGTGTGGGGCTAGGATAATGGGATACCATCGGAGATTTACACTGCTACAGCCAAGGATGGAATTTTGTGGATCCTAAAAAACAGAGGAGGGGTGAAAGCAAAGCCCAGTGCCTGACACATCTAAGGCAGGAAGAGCCCTGCTCTCCATCCATATTGACACCCCCCCCACATCCTGCTCTCCCTCCAGAAGGAGCCAAAGTTGGAAGGGGCCCATAAGGATTCCCAAATCCATCTCCAAGCATCCCTCCTCGGGTGGATGGCATCTGGGAAACAACACACTCGACAGCCACTGCACCTGCCTGCTCCAAAGCGCGGCGCTTCGTGGAAGAGCATTTCGGCTGCAACCACCCTGGGCTAAAAAGCTTTTCCAGGTCTGTTTGTCAGAAGGAGGTTTGGGATTTCTTGGGCAGCACAGCCACGGAACAGAGCCAAAGCCACACAGCCACTGCTCAGCACACGGAGCTGGCCCAGGGGGCATCAGGGAGTCAAAGCCCATCTCCAACCCACACCAGGGCCAGTTATAGCAGAGGAGAGACCAGGACCAACACAAAATGTGAAGCTTATTCTCTGTCTCCCAGTTTTTAATGGAGCTGCCATGGCAGGAGCAGACAGGACCTCTGGCTAAATGCAGAATATGGAACAAAAGCACCTGTTGTTTTGCCCTGGTCATGACTTTTCAGAGAGGCCACTTGGGTGCTTTCCCCTCACCGTTGCTGTCCCAAGTACTACTAGGGGATGTAAGAAAAAAAAAAGGAATAATTGAGGGGCAGATCAATAAATTAAAAAGTTCTAAAAAAAAGAAAAGAAAAAAAGCCATAATGAATTTGGTACAGCACATATTTTTAGATCAAAGATGCCTTTGAAGTGACAAACCCTTAATCCATAAACTACTGAAGCACTTCCTTTCTCTCCCAAACTACTTGTTGTCAAATAAAATGGAAGTTAAGGAAATTATCTTTATCTGAAAATGGCCAAAAGAAGCCATCACCTAATGACAGCCTTGTCAAAATGACAATTGGGGAAATTGTTAGGAAGGGGAGGCCTGATGACTGGAGGAATAAGCTGGCTGTTTGCTCTAATCTGGTCAGGCAGGCCCCACACAATTCCAGTCAGCTTGCTGTGTGAAACAGCTAAGTCTTTGTCAGCGCAGGCAGGGGCTGGAAAGACTTCTCTTTCATGAATATGTATCACCACCCTCCACATCTACAGAAAAAAACCCACAAACCTTCCAAACAGAAAAAAAAAACCCAAAAAACTAAAAAACAAAACAAAACAAAAAAAAAACCATAGAAAATAAATCCCAGAACAACAAAATCCTGAGATATGGAGCCACACGGAAAGAAAAAACAACTAAGCAATGAAAGCGCACGTTTTGGAAGTGCAGCCAGAAGGACCCTCTTCCCAAAGGCTTTCTTTGCACTTTTATGCCCCAGCAGACTGGGATGAGGCACTTCAAGTGCACAAAGGCAGAACAGCCCATCGGGGTATTTAATGTCCATCACTGTGTTTTATATCTGGTGTCAGTGAGCACCAAACCTGGGCCAGGGACACACGCGGCCGGGCTGGTGATTCCTTGTGCGAGGAGGGAAGCACCCACAGTGGGTCTAAACACTTCTAAGGCACAGAGGCAGCTTGGGATCAGGGGCAGACATTTCCTGTGGAGCTTAAAAACCCAGGGAGAACGGGTTCCTTGACAGGCAACAAGGCGACCGAGTTGCTGAGAAGTGGATGGTGACTCCCCAGAGCTCCCACTGAAATAATTTTCTGAGAGATTTCGTGACATCTGTGAGTAAAACCCTCCACAACACCTTGACTCAGGCAGTTGGAACTGTGGGTCACCTTGAAGTTTGGGAGATTTTTTTTTTACATCTGTACAATATCAAATCTCAAGCATTCTGGAGACTGGCATAAAATAGGAGAGCCAAATGGAGCCTACTGGACTGCCAGTGGAGGCAGGTGTACAGGCAGAAAGTGCCTTGGAAAGGTGAAATGGCTCAGAAAACTGTGTCAGAAACAGTGTGTCTCTGCAGGACTGATGCTGAAACTCCTGTAAATCCAGAAATGGTGTTTAAAGCAATGGATGGGCAGATGGGAAAGCACAGGATGAAACAAAGTCTGTGCTTGCTTCAGAAAACCCAAATGAAGATATTTTAAGCTGTGGTGGGTTTTGTCTCTGTTGGAGAAGGACGACATCATTAAAGCATTCAACACTGCCTGAAAAGTTACTGTAAAGGGCTTGTTGCTGTCTTTTTAACTTTGCTTATAAAACTGCAAACTAGATCTTGATTTCTTACAGAGAGCTTATGGTGACATTACAAACTTCAGTTTTTCTCAAAATAACGGCCAGAATACGAAAGTTTGGCTCCCAGCAGAGATATCAAGACACAATGCTCAATTTTGAGGTTCCCAATATTATGCAATGTTTGCTGTAGACATTTCCATTTCATTAGCATATTCTGCTTTACATGAAATCCAGCAATGAATGCTGTCCCTGATCTAAGGCTAATCCTCTTTAAAGAGCTACAGGCTATATTACATGTGGCCACAGCCACGGTTATGCCAGGGCTGAATCACTTTGAAGCCTATTGAACAGTGTTCCCTTGTGAGACCATAAACTGATGCTCCCTGTGCTGTGAAATCCTGCTGTTTCCACCACCAGGAGTTTCTGTCAGGGACAGGCTGGAGTCCCAGGCAAGGGGCTGCAAATGAGGAAGAGACACCCAGCTGCCTTCACCACCCCTCAGTGCCAATTTATGTGCCTACAGTAATAAAAATCCTTTTCTCCTAAACCTCAAAAGCAACTGCTCAAAGGGAGGGCTTCCAGAACAATCAAAGGTGAAGGTGAGTCAGACACCTTCTTCCCTGAGTGGGAAGGAAGCTGCTTGAAGAGTTTGGGACACAGACACACCTATCTTTAAAGAAAAAAGAGAGAAATGGTCATGTAGGTACCTGCAAGGCCACATTGCTCACAGCTGGGTGCCCTTAAATGCTATAAACTGAGATAAGGAACAGTGCTTTTATTGCCACACAACGTGGAATCTTCAACACCTTCACTTTTATACAAGTTCAAAGGAAAAAAGAAACCCAAAACAACAAAAAGATCGCTATATTCTCTGGTCCTGCTATGAATCAGCAATATACAGCTTATATTATCTTTAGCTGTTCAAAATTACTTTCTTTGTCCAGCAAAGGGAACTGGAAAGGTTGGTTCTGCTCAGCCTGCACTGTACACATGAAATTTTCTCTGTCTGAATGGTGTCAAACCAGACAGGGAGAGTGGATTCAGCCTCCACTGTAGTAAAATGTGGGGCCTGGTGAAGGCAATGTTCAGCCTCTTCACTATCAAAACAGCCACACAAATTATTTTTTCCTTTGCAGCTCTTCATTGTCTTCATTCAGAGGGAGAATGAAGAGAGGGAGAAAGGGTGTGGAGAAAAAACAAACAAAAGGTGCAAGGAGAGACAGAGGGAATAGGAAAAATAATCAGGAGGATGGTGAGAGGGAAGAACAGCAGAAAGCAGGAGGGGCAAGAAGATGGAAGAGAAACTGAGAAGGAAGAGAAAGGGAGAAGCCAGAGAGGCTCTAAAGGAAGACCAAATGCAGATCACGATGCAAAACAAAAATGAGAACTTGGAAAGTGGCATAAAGTCCATCTTGTAAGGAATTCTCCTCAGTAGTCAAGGTGAGATTCCTCATCAGTTTATTCAGGTCAGATGAGAAGAAGAGGGAAGTGGAAGAGTTATTTTTCCTGGTTATATAGGGAGCAAATAAGGAAATAAATAGAGGGACCCGTGCTCTCTGTTCCTCCTTTGGAAGATCTCCTCTCTGCTTATGGAGTGGAGCTGTTCTTGGCACTGGGAGCTAAAATTTCAGTGAACATGTGTCCTCCCCCATGCATCTCTCTTCCCTCTCACAGTGACATCCAGTGGAATACACTGGGATATCTCTGGAGTGAGTACACCTGTCTTTGAGAAGGGCCTATTTCTTTTCTGTTTCAACATGAGGCACTTGGCTGCTGTCCAGTAACAACAACTCATTGCAGAACCTCGCTGCAGGTTGCTGCATACTCCATTAGGCCTTTCCCAACTCTTGGAAGTCAGCACTGCCATTATTACCATTAACTTACAAGTACCTCAACAGCTCTTGCACTACCAAAATGAAATGTATGGCTTCAAATGAAAATGATAAAGAAAGAGGAAAGAAAAACCCCTCACAAACCAACAACTAATACCCACAAAACACAAAAATCCCCCAAAACAAATGTTGACTTCCCATGTCCGGTCACACATTGCCATCTACTGGCTCCCACTCCTGTGCTCTGAGTGCCTGGGTGGTTCAGAATGAGAAAAGGCTGTGAGCAACCAGGGGTTTATGGCTCTAAATCAATCATCTCTCTCTCCCCTCCTCCTCAGTGACTCTGCACATCCCTGAAGGACGGTTTTGGGTCATCCCTGCGCCACCCCGGGAGAGCAAGCCCTGAGACAGGGCGGGAACACAGCACCGTGCCCAGGCCCGTGTCACAGGGGACAGGACACCAGTGAGGCATTTAACACCGGGGAAAGCCAGCAAATAGGGCTCATGTCCCTCAGGAGACACACCTGGAATTTGGAGAGGCTGGGAGGGACAGCTGCTCACCTACTGCACCCTCCTGGGGCTTCCTGCTGAGCTCACCGTGCCACAGCTGTCACCCGTGTGACGAGGAAACGCGAGCGCACGGCTCGTGTCCCCTTGTGCCCAGAGCCAGCCCTGCAGAAAAGCACCACTTCTGCGTTTTTCTGCCTCAAAACCAACCCTCAGTGCACTCAAACCCACTGTGATGTTTGGCACAAAAGGTCTCACCAGGTCACAGCATCTGCTTTAATGTTCACCTGGTGACATTAAGGACAAGCCGTGCCAGCAAGTAGGACTGCTGGTGACCAAAAAACGTGGGAATTATACACACACACAACATTTACAGTGCTGTCATCCTTTACACCTGCACCCACTGGCAAACCTGAGCACCACACTGACAGTTTTGATAACCAGGTGCAAAATCTGACCTTAGGAGGAAAGGGCAGAACCGTGGAAATCCTGGCACGGCAGAAATGAGGCCAGAATTCCTGTTGATTCAGCAGGGCGAGGATACTTCCATCATGTAAATTTAAATAGCAGAGACAAGGAGAAAGTTTCAGACTGGTCTGGACTGCTGCTGGTCTCAAATGACCACAGAAAGGCTTTTATGTGATAACAGAGGCAGAACTATAAAGGACATTTTTCCCAAGCATCCAAGAAATGTCATCACAGCATTCCCAACACATAACCAGTCACACAGACCATTGAGAGACTATACTTTCTATGACTCTTCTGACCTACCATGAACATGCCAGAAAGAGAAAGAAACACATTTCCCTTCATTGACTCCTATTTCCTAATTATGACTGACAGCAAAGTAGAAGTTCCTAGCATTTTTCCATTTCCCAGATGTGCCTACATAGGCTGCGGAGTTACAGGAATCAGTTGTCAGAAAAACAATGTACTGTCACAGCCACATCAAAACCACCCCGGTCTTCCAGCCTGAAAAATACTAAATTAGCCCAAACAACACATTTATTTGCAATTTTGCTTTTGACCAGAGAAATTTCAACTAAAAGAAGACGTTATTGTAATACTGGAATGAACTCTACTACAGCACAGAACAATTCTAGTAGGAAGATAACCCAAAAACCCCACAGGCACAGAGCGCCTGCATTTTCTTTTCTCATACAGGGCAAACCTGCAGTTGTTTCCCTGAAGCTGGCAGTGTTTCAGCTGGGTAGAAACTTGTGGAAGAGAGAAGCTGTAAATCCAGTTCCTGCCCTCCCCTGTACAAAATCACACAGAGCTATACTTAAATCATAAACCAATAAGGAATATGTAGCTAATTCGACGTTACACAATCCTAGGGAAAAAAAGGAAAAGTCCTTACATACCTCAATAGATACAAGTATCAAAATAAACCTACCAGAAAAGTTCTCTCGTGACCTGGGACTCAGGCTGTTTCTGGAAACAAAGGGCTGACAGGAATTATAACCATCAACAGATGCAATAAATAGCAGGATTGTGCAATTCTGGCTTTTCCAGAAGGCAGCAATTTTTTTTTTTTTCTCGTGTGTGAGCATACAGGCCCAGCCCTGCCTGCTGTGGAAAACACATTCATCTGTGGGAGAAAGTTGGAATAATCTGTTTTCCTGCTCTGCTTTTCAACAGGACTTCTTGCAAAACACGGTTTAATCACCTTTTTTTTTTTTTCTGATGTCAGGGAGAAGAGCCCATGGAATAGATGTATTAGACTGCATACAGATAAAAGGAATTTATCAACCTACGAGTCATTGACCTGTTTGTTGAAGATATAAAAAGAACCCACAAGTGAAAAACAGTTTATGTGAACCAACACAGTACTTCACTGCCCATGACAAAGCAATCAAACCCTCAGTACTTACTTGCCAGTCCCAGCACTGTATGGGCACAGGGAAGGGAGGACAGAGAACATGTGGGATCTGGATTGAAAAGGAACAGGTTTGTTTTGCCACTTGTTCTATGCTGGGGAGGAATACAGGTTAATATCAAAAACCAAGCCGCTGGATGAAGAAGAATCCGGGGCTGCATCAGGATTTGTATAAGGGAGTAAAGGAGAAGCAATAAAAAGGAAGAGTTTTCAGATCAGTGTAGACCATCGGCTAGGGAAAGAACAGGTTATTTCCCAAAAGCAGCACAATGAAGCGGAACTGCGGTTGCTCAAAGGAAAAAAACAAATATGTTAAAATAATCAATTTGAGAGCACCATCAAGTCAACTGCTATGCTTATAATGCACCGCTTACTGAAGCGTTTTACTCCTCAAAGCGTTCATTTGGGGGGTAAAACTGAAATTATTTTGCCTGACAGCTGAGCCCGTGAACTTGCGATCGGATCCCTGACACGGCTCTGAACACATGTTCAGATGGCCCCGTAAACCCCGGACAGAGCTGTGGCTATTGCTTTCGGGTTATTCACTATAACAAATAATTTAACTCTTTTTTTCTTTTTTATTTTTCCTTTGTTTTTAAAAAAGTTCTACTTCCGGCCCAGCGGCGCCCTCAGCGTCTCTCGCCCGAGCTCCTCCCGCCGCCCGCCTCCCGCTCCTGCTCCTCCCGCCTCAGCGCTTCCAGCTGGCTGCGGAGGGAATTCCCGGGAGTGAGGAGCCGCTGGAGCCCTCGGCAGGCGCCGGAGCCCCGCTCCCGGCAGGTGAGGAGGCGGCCGGGCCGGGCGGACGTGAAGGGAAGGCAGAGGGCGGGGTAGGTCGCCGGGCAGAGCCGGCTGTCTCCAGGCAGTTCCCATGGAGGCGGCGGGTTCGGGCGGGAGACCCCGGGCTCGCCGTGCTGTGTGTGGGGTGGGGAGGTGGCGCCGAGCCTGCTCCGGGAGCCGAGGCCGGAGCCCACATTCTTAGGCCTCCTGCCTCTGGAAGTGGGGATAATAACACTCGCCATAGGAGAGGATGAGGTGAGATCACGGTCGGATTGACTCCAATGAAGGACGACAGCAGGGCAATGCTCCTTAGAGCTAAGGGAGAAACCTACAGAAAGTTTCTTTCCCCTGGCCAATACACTCTAGTAAGTAGAAACTCATTTAGCCTGAAAGAATATTGAGAATGTAAACCTTTGAGGCAGGACTGGGCAGCCTTGCTGGGGATGCCTGAGGTGATCATGGGTCTGAGGCGAGGTCTGTGAGAGCTGCCGAAATCCAGGTTCTGCAGTGGCTGCTGCCTAAGCAGTGAGTGGCTGTTCGTTCTTAATTGATGAGTGTAGCCATTTGTAGCACTCGCTAATGTGAACTGAAGTCTCGGGGCAGAGAACTGTCTCTGTGGGCTGAACCACGGAGTGAAAGTACTCGGTGGGTTTTCCCCTTCACCAAAGATGACCTCATGTAATATCCCCATTCTGGTGCAAAACAAGGAAGGGCAGAACTGGACACTGGCACAGTCTCTTCTGTTCACAGAGCTGGGGAATCTACAAGGAGGAGAGATTGATAATGATGTCACCACAGCTTGTCTCACAGATGGCAAAGGAATAACCTGCTATCAGGGTTTCTGTCTGTATTCCTGCCAAAAGCACAGATGATATTTCCTAGCTTGTTTTAAAGTGAGCTCTGCTGGAAATTCTGTGTTTCACTCATCATCTGTGCTATTGCAGCCTACTTCAGTAACCAAGCTGAGGTAGCTGAGCTACTGTGTCAGAACTGTGGCTGGTTTTGTGTTAAAGGTGCAAAGGAAGCAGTTTTGAGGTTTCACACAGAAAATGATGCACTGATACGCCACCATTCACTATGCTTGTTGTTTGTGTGCAGTGTGTTATAAACACAAGTCGACTCCATCATCACAAAACACAATCGTCACTTAATTGCAGTGATGATTCACCTACTCATAAGCTCTGAAAGCTCCAGATCTGTGTGAGACGTGTTGGGAACTCTCTGCAGTCTGGATGGAGAAACATGACAAACATCTGTACTGTGTGATACCAGTTAAATGGCTGCTCACATGTTTGGTGAGTAACTGGGAACTCATTGGCTGGTTTCTGCTTTCAAGTAGCAAGACTTTTCTTTCTCAAGACTCAGTTTTAGTGCAGGAAGACACTGGCCTTGCATTTAGAGGACCAGATGACAGCCTTCCTCAGCTGTCTGAGATTTTACTAGGATGCACCACAGTCACTCAGACTTTGGATCAGAATGTATTTCGTAAGTGTATGGTCTCTGTGCTGCATATAAGGAACTTAAAAAACCAACACAAAACTACCAAACCAAGGAAAGTCATTTTTTTAGCATTTCTGCAGCAGCAAAGAGCTGTGATTTTCCAACAGACAATGGGGAAATAACTGGAGTTGGTGACAATTCCTCTTTGAGGTCTCATGGGTAGTCCAACTTTTGCATTCACTTTTTACGCTGTCACAGCAGCCACTTCTAAACAGTTTTTCCATGCAAGAGGTCAGTTCTGATGCAAGAGCCAAAGGAGTGCTTTATAGATCTTTGAATTAGGACAGCCTACAGACAGACTGTTGGTAAAAGTCATTTGCCACCTTGCAGTCACAGGACACACTGAGAGCAGAGCACACAGGCCCAGCCAGTAGTGTTTACTGCTCCATTTTAGGTCCTTCAAGTAAATCTTACTGCTGAATGGCGTATTCCTTGCAAAGATAAGTCTGCCTGTGAGATCCTCGTGCAGAGCTTGTTGGCAGCAATGGTCAGTTGTGGCTTCTGAACTCCCACTCCTGAGCTTTCATCACATTTGTTGTCAGGCAGTTGTCTGGAAGTTCTACACAGCTGGTGTAGAGCAGCACAGGAGTGGTGCTGTTTTAATGCCACACGGAAACCAGTTTGTTTGGTTCCGCAGTGGTTCCATGCTGTAATTTTGCCGTTTTCTTGTTCTGAGGACTCTTCTCGTCATGACCTCTTTGGAGGAGGCTGAAACAGAAGAAACAGTGACGTGCCTGCACCTGACCTTTTACCACCCTTGCCAGGATGAGAAGATGATGTTCCGCTGCCTGAACTTCTGTAAGCGCGAGCAGGTCAGGGCAGACGAGATGGCCAAATTCGGCCGTGATTCCAGCGCCTGCCGCTACAGCCTGATGGACACTCGCGTCTCTCGGGTCCAGTTCTCCCTGCAGTTCTACAGGAAGCTCCACACCTCGGAATTCTGTTTTGAGATAAAGAACTTGAGCAAGAAAACAAAACTGACGGTCAACCAAACAGAACTGAGTTACTTAAACAAAATCGACCTTCCCTGGAAGTGCATCATCTGCTTTGGGGACTACCAGATCCTAGCAGAGATTCAAGAAGGGGAGTCCGGGGATTATTTTGAGACTCACTTACACTTGGCTGAAGCACCACTCTTACAAGAACGGTGCCTGCCACACCTGCCATCCTTGCAGCCTATACCTGAGAATGGCATTTCTCCTTCCTTTTTTCTTTCCCAAGGCGAAAGCCCCACAGAGATTGATGAGAATGAGCTGTGCTAGCGGGGAGGAGGAGGCTGGATCTTCCAACTTAGATGGCTCTCACCTCAGGTCCAGTGTTCTTGGTGGTGGTGCTCACTGCTGCACATCAGTCTTTTTACTTGGGTGCTTTCAGCACAGGCATTCCAGGACACTTTTCCACAGAAATGGATTCCTGCCACCGCCTCCACTGAAGCTTAAGGGCTGTCTGATGCCCAGAAATGTGTGGGAGACAGGGGGTCACTCAAATCCAGGGCAGCGTGTTCAATCCCAGAACCACGGCCACCTGCCTTGCAGGGATATTTAACAGGCATTAATACAGAGCATGCACAGCAGGGTTTTGGTCCCAGCCAAGGAGTGACACAAGGTCATGTTGCATATTATACTTTGTGCTTTGCTTTGAACACCATATTCCAAACAGTATTTTCAAGCCTAGGTTGTAACTTCACAGATTTTGCAACTTAGAAACACTTTGTCCTTTTATGTTTTTATTAGCTTCAAGCAAGGTTGTTTTTTTTTTTTTTTTACTTATTTAATTAACATACATATATTTTTGCAGGTGAACTACTTTTGCTTGTTATGTAGACAAACATGTAGCATCAATGATTATGGTCTATAAAAATCCACATAATTTTCTAATAATAACATTTGGTTCCCTAGTAAGGATTTGCTTTATTATACAGCTGCAATCTAAAAGAATTTTTGGAGAATAAAATTATTTCCAGGACTATCCAGGTAAGAGACTTTCACTGGCAATATTCTGGGCTTTCCCAAAGTGCCATTGCTCCCCAGTAAGAATCTACTTAAATACTTTTAGAAAGTTTTATACCTGTATCCCTCTACCCAAAGCTCTCTAATAATTTTCTTGTCTTTTAAGTATTTCTCAGGTTGTTTCAGTGAAGTTTTTCTTTGTCAGAGGCTCTGCTTTTCATTGGCATTTGGCTTTTTTGTTTCATCAAATATTTTAGTTTGCTTGAAAGACACACTGGAAAGGAGTTACCCATCTTATCATCCCTAAATATTAGGATGCATTTCAGCATTAATCATTCCAAGAAAACCATAATTATAACTGAGGGGAGGAACCAACCACAAGCAAGAGAAAGCCATGGGAGAGGCAATGAAACTCAAACACAGGCTTACGTAGGATTTGTCTTTTCATCTCGACCTTGACAAAATTACTTTATTCCCATGTTTTTCACATTTGGAACTAGGCTGTGATTTCCAAACAACAATCACTTGTACAGCTGTATTTACCTGGGGTAAGAATCAACCACGCTAAATACACATTAAAAAATGAATTGTCTCCTTTTACTACATTGATCTGATCAGCAGAAATTAATTAACACAAGGAAGGTTATTTTACCTTTGAAGGGTGAGGGTAGAGCTGCTCATTTCCAACAGGAAAAGGGCTCCATGCTCCAAATTCCTCAGGTCTTCTGTTAGTGCAGCTTGTTTAGAGCCTCCCTTCCAAAGCAACAGGTCTCCAGAAGGGACCCTGTGGGACCCAGCAGGGCTCTGACACGGCTGCCACAAACCCAGTAACACATACAACACTGCCAAATGTAAGACTTGCTGAAAATTTTAATGACTTTTAAATTTGTACAGATAGGCATTTTACAGTACCCTTGAATTGTTTCACATGGGCTGTTTATAGAATCTCTCAGTTTCTCGAATATCCACAAATATGGAACAGCACTTCAGAGTCACTCAGCGTGGTGCACTGAGCACTGCAAATGTTATTATTAACCACGGCTACAGCACATGCCCATCACAGAAAAAGCTGGAGTCAGCCTCCTTTTTCCTAAGTGCTTGTTCATCCCAAGGGCAGGACTATCAGCTACCTCAAGGCATGGTCAGGACAAGGTCACCTCATGGTCACTGGCCAGGAAAAGCAGTGACCAGCACAGGGGAGGTGACAGTTTCAGCAGGTAAAAAACACGTTATTTACATGTTCCTTCCCATAGGAATATCTCATACAAAGAAATGTCCAGGAAAAGTCACACAGCAGTAGCTTAGGCCAAACCCAAAATATACATTTGATGTGTACAGATTCTTTAAAGCTCGTTACAAGTATTGCAAACATAAATAATGGCATTAAAACATCTTCAGTGACATAGCTACAACTGAACTGAAGAGATGGAATGTTACCAACAGGATTTATCTGTTCTCTCAAGTTATTTGTACATATTTAATCCCAGTGTGCAGTGTTTTTGTTCCTTACCCACACTGTAATGACCCAAATATTCCAAATAGTTCCAGATTACCTAAACCAGCGACACAACTTTCACCAACAAATTCAGTTCTGAGGATGACAGTGCAGGTTCATTACTTATCACAACGTGTTCCTTTTACTCCAAACCAAAGTTAAATCCTGTCACCCTTTTTCCATGGAAAAATGAGATAGCTACACAAAATAATGGCAGAGTAGAATGGCTTTACTTTGAAACTTTGGGGAAAGCTTGAGATCTGCAAGTATTTTGCAGATTCTGTTTTGTTAAAAAGTAAGGTTTACATGGAATACCAGGAGAGACCACACAGCACAGGACACCAGTGGTGCAGTCACTGAACACCTCCTTGGATTTCAGCCCATATTAGCAGGATTAACCATCCACTCTAGAGGCACAGGAAAGGCAGAGCACTTAAGCACACTGTTAAAACATTAATTTTTCTTCTTTCTTTTCGAAATGCAGGTACAGAAATTCAGTCTTTAGGTACTTGTTCTTCCCACCCCAGCAGCAGAGCCATCATCCTTCCCCTGGTTTGCTCACAGAATGTTGCTTCTCCATAATTGTTCTGGTCCAGTGGAATTATAAATTTTCCACAACTGAAGAATTTTGAGGACCATGTAGCAACAGATAATGGGTCTGTTCAGGGGGGCTGGGAAAACAAGACTTTGGTCCTCCCAGTTCTCCACTGGTTAAAATTCCCATTTCATTGACACATAGCGAATTTAGATTTTATTTTATTTTTGTTTGTCTATCTAGCACACGCTTACTGCGTATTACACAAGACAATATCTTACCTAACCTGATGAGTTTTACTATGTTCATTGAGGTTAACTGTGCTTAGCCTAAAGTAATTAAAAAAATTAAGTAAATAGAAAAAGGACAACACAAGACTAGGAAGACTTTAAGCTAGACAGGGGAAAATCTGCAATTTACCATGGGTCAAATTTGTTTTGCAGCTCTTACTTTTGCGTCCTCTAAACAGCTGAAGAGCAAGTCAAAAACCACAGACTGAAATAAAAATATTTTTAAATTATTTTTCTATATTCAAGTATTAAATAAATTATATAAGACTGCTTCTGAGATAAATATTAGGCCAGTGATGAATTTTAAAACAAAATCAATAGAAACATCATCCAGAAAAAAAAAGGCAAGTTAAAATAATAGATAAGTCAAGCTATGAAGCTTCAATTAGTGCAGATAATTTTATATTAAATCCAGATATCCAGAAATATACACAATAGAATCATCCCAGTTTTCACAAAAGTGGGGAAGGTAGATGATAAAATTGCACTTAGTTCTGAACCCGTTCAGACAGCGAGTCCTTGCCGATCCGTGTGTGAGAAGAAGGGAGGCAGGTTACAAAAGAGCAAACTGGCTTTGCACATTGCAGTTCCCTTCCCAGCAGGCGCTCACGGGCAGGTGGAGGTGCAGCAGCTGTCACTACCTGTCCTGGTGCTCGGAATCCGACAGCCTGACATCCGAGGCCGACAATTCCAGCACGGGGTTGACGAAGCCGGCGTACTCGGAATTGCCGTTGTCGTCCATCTCGGCGCTGACAAAGTCATTCTCCCACTCCAGCCCGTTGGAATCGTCAGAGGCCGAGGCTGGGTGGCTTCCTGCCTTCCTGCTGTTGAATTTCAGCGCTGCCCGCAGGATGTCCTCCTCCGTCCTGGAGCGCTCCCTCATTGGAATCATCCTGTTCATGCCTGGCGATGAAGGACACATTTGGGAGAGAGGCGTGAATTGTGAGTTTCTAAAGAAACAAATGGAATCCATCGATACCGGGGTTCGATGGTCTAGGAAAGGTCTCCAGTTTGTCTGGAAAGGGATATTTAATTCCACACAAAACAAGGCAAAATATGGTTCGGGAAACTGCCCAACGTCATCCAAGACTTTACTGATTTTGTCAGTAATTAGAGACTTTCTTGTGGGAAAAAAAAAGCCAGCTATGGATTGGCTAAAAGAAACAATCCCTCACTTATTTTTGGTGAGCTTTTCAATAGTCAAGGTGTCCAAATTTTGGATAAACTTTGAAATAAGAGCTTTTGCAGATTTAGTAAATGAATGACAAAATATTGGTAACAATGAGGAAATAGAGAAAACACCTGCAACAGCAGCAACAAGGATAGCTGGGATACTCCCTGGAATGCAGATCTAAGTTCCCAGTGAATGTTACAATAAAAGTAAAGAGGGTTCTTCCCAAAATACTTAAGTCACACTCCTGACTAACTTCCACATTTTAAAAGGAAGAACAAGCTCTTCCTTCTGCTCCTGGCTCACGAGAGGGCAGCATTTCTTTACCATTGCTTTTGTCAGGAGGTTACAAGTCAGTTTCACAAAATGCTGGGAAACACATTTACTGGAGTATCCAAATAAATGAATTCATTTATTAGGGCTATCTCCATATTTATATAAATAAGGGATTTTCTTGGTAAAAATAAAGTACAGTTTAATCACTACAAACTTGTCAGAAACTCCATTAAAAATGAGTTTTAAATCACCTTCCCTTTTGAAAATGACAAATTTAAAATGAATATAGCTTAAACTCTCAACATCTTTAACTTTTGAGTTCAGGATGAAGCTGCAATGCAGGATAAATACCTTCTTCATCTTCCCACTCTAAATCTAAGGAGGTGCTGTCGTCGTTGCCACTCACTGATTTGGTTTTGGTCATCAAGTCACAACTGCTCTCTGTGTTGGGTGTCAGCACTGTGGCATCAGATGAAAGTCCTGTTTAAAAAAACAAACATATTTTTAATTCGTGAATGTGCCTGAAGTTCAGGTTCAACATGCAAAAGTAAAATTTGAAATTAAGCTTTCATTGTGCTTTGGGGCCCTTTATACCTCAGGAATGCCAGAAAAGGCACTTCCATCTGTTCAAAGAGTAATCAGCAGCTTATTAATAGTCAATATCACTGAGATATTGCCTAATTAGAACTAGAAAGGAATTTAATAAGCTGTAAGCTGAGCCTGTATGAAGACTTGTACCTAAATCAACCCTCTCCTCCCCAAAGACTAAACTACTGGCAGTATTTCCTGTAAGACAGCCATCAATCCTTCACCTTAGTGGTTTTCATGTACTGTCACCATAATTTACAGATAAAAGCTTATCAAATTGTTTTCCTCTAAACTGTTAATGGAATGTTTAAGTACAGGCAGCCAAATTCCCTCTTGCACTTCATTAGGGAAAAAAATATTAACTATTAATATGATTCTAACTGTTTTGCCAAGAGATGATTAAAAAGAGCTACAAACACACATCTGCATCTTCAGTGCAGGGTCTGGTTTTACCAGAAGAGTTCACCACTATCTTTGATCTATCAGATAAAATAACTTGCCAGACTTTGCAACTACAGATACACGTTCACATATTTTATATTTGTGTGTGTAAATATACAGCTATAAATAATCTGTGTTTATCTAGAAAAAGAAGCAGCACTCTGTGCTCCTCAGAGTCTCTCAACATTTAAAGACATGCATACAGAAAGCCAGACTTACTACTACTTCGGAAAGCCTCATACTGGAATTTTGTGTTCCTTAGGAAAGGATCAAGATCTTCCTCTGCCACAGAGCTGCAAGAACAACGCACAATTTTTTAGCTTTATAAACCTCCAAGGCAGCCATCAAAAATATGTTAATCCACATGCCCCCCCAGCTCTGTGCTACAAAGCACATACACCCTGACTCAGTTCTTTATAAAATCATCTGCAAAATGCTTTTCTATTCCTATTCATCACATCCTCTGCCAGTCTGTGCTTCTGCTCAATTTTTATTAGTATTTTCCAGTTAAAAATTGATTCACTAGCTCAAAACCACTCCTCCCCTCTCTTCATCACTTTAGATAAAATCTCCTTAATTTTCAATTCCTTTTTAAAAGTAATGAATTCAAACCCTGCTCCTGCAGTCCTTTGTTTTGAAAATCTGCTCATTTCCTACTCAGGTTTCACAGCTCCTGTTCTAACTGTGCTTCCATAGTAAAATTCATCCTGTCTTCCACAAGCAAGAGTTTTTTCTAAACTCAAACACCATTTCACTGTGAATTTCTCCACTTTTTTTTTTAGCTTATTTTTCCCAACCACCACCACTGAACATAGAAGGTGGGAATTAAGACACTTAAGCTATAAATACATAAAATACTTAAAAATAATTAATAGTATTAATGAAGAAACAGGCAGATTCTCTAATGGTGTGCTTCTTTGGGTTTTTTAAAACAGGGTTCTGAATAATAAAAATATTTTTACATTAGCTGAGATGTTACATATAAACACCTTTTTAAAATAAACCACTGGGTTTTGTGTGTGTATAAATATCCATTAGTAACTGGGAGTAGCACTGTATGCAGCAGTCTCATAACTCCAGTGATAACCAGAATGAATCCAAAATACCCCCTAACTTTCCAGATGAGGAACAGGAATACAAACAGTCAAGACTCTCAGTTATCATCAATAAAATTGGGTCTCTTACCTCTGGAACTCTCCATTATTAACAGCATGTGCTCTCTGCGTTATCCTGTGCTGCCTACGTTGCTATCAAGAGAAGTGAATTGTTGAAAAAGCTGAATACTCAAAGCAGAGCTCTCAACACTTAATCCTATTTTATGCACCCCAAAAAAACCCATCAGTTTTTAGAAACATGTGGACACCACCTCAGTCATGACTGCACCTGTCTTGTCTCCTGCCTTCTTAAAGTATTTTCAGTGCACAACTCACACCGGGGTGATGTTTGATTTCTTTTGCTCCGTGCCCAGGAACTGCCACCCTGCCATTTAAAAGATAAATATTCCCTACAAATCCTTTTATCCCTGGTGCAAAGCAGTACTGCCATCTCCTCTGCCTGTCTCCATCAGCACTGAGTGCTTCATCTATATTAATAACAGCCTTGCTGCCTTGCAGGGCCAAAAGTATTAATAACTCTGTTAATGTCAACTTCAACTTCATCTGAGAATTGCTCTTTGCTTTGGGTGTGGGGAGGTAACTGCACTGGTTCTAGTGGTTTTCAATCCCAAAATGATTCTGGGTTTATATTCTGGCACGCTTTCATGTCTTGGGATATTTAAACAATAATAATTGCAGGCTGAAAGGAGTAAATGGGGAGTGTAGAAGAAGTAGAAATATCACACTGTGGTGGTTAGAGGTGAAAAGATTTAAGAATGCAGAAAGGAACAGACAGAAATTTGGCACAACACAGTCAACAAATCTGTCAAAATCAATTACTGCCACACGCAGCGATTTTCTTTTAGGATTCCTATGCCCACATAATATCCAATTTAGATTATCTCCCCATTTTGCCAGGTCACATCCCAATATCCAGCACTGCCAGTTCCAGGACACACACATATATTAAAATTCCCTGCTGTTACAGACCCTGACATTTAGTAGGGCAACATCTGCAAGCCAAATGAGCTTTAAAGGAGGCCATGCTTCCAAGGAAAAAGCCATTTTCCTATTTGTGCCCACAAACAGCAGAGAAGTGAGTGATGCATTCAAAAATAGCTTCCAGTTTATCTAGAAGGGCTAAGTGCTTGATATGTATCTGGACAAAAATGCTTCCTTAAAATCCTTATAGTCCTTATGGGTTTTGAGGAGGGCGTTTGAGCAGGAGATAAGTGGTACTAATTTTACACGAAGAGGAAATTAAAATCTCTATAATCTGTTCTATCTGACTAAAAGAAGTGCATATTAAAAGTACTGAAAGACAAGAAATACAGCATTTCTTGCACTTCTAGAACTTCTACAAAAACCAGTTAATGCCATTAAAAAAATCCACTTTTGTTGGCTTTCTATAGATCAGAAGTGGTAAGAAAAAAAAAGCAGGCAAAAAGGTCAGAAAGAATTAACCCTCCCACACCAAATGGCAAGGGGAGAGAAAGAGAAATGTGAAATGAGAGCTATACTTAGTGACATAAAAATTGGATGAAAACTGCAAAGCAGGGTCAATATGAAACACAAAGATAAGGAACAATACAGTGCACAAATATATAAAGTACATTTGACAAGTCTAAATGATGTCACAACGTGTGCTTAATTTCAGGGATTTTTTTACCCCAAACCCATCACAGATCATTTTACATTTAAGATCAGTAACTTCTACATATTATATAAGAAGAGTGTTAAGCTAATTATAGATCAAAATTATAACTCATTCAAAATCTATGCTCGGCAACAGAAGCTGTTTCAAACAATTATGGTGATTTTCAGCTGTTCCAACCAGCTGTACTTTCAAATCTTGTACTTCTTTCTCTACTTCACAAGCCAAAGCCATTTCCTTGTCAGGTTTCCTGAGATGGAAAGGATACCAGGGAAGTCTGCATACATGGGAACAGGACAGAGCCTCTCATATATATTGGGGTCTTTTTCCCCTCACCTCCAAGAGCTTTTTCTGCTTTGCTGCCCTGGCTGCTTCACGTTGTGCAGCATATAAAGCCTCCTCTTCTAGTCTTAACTTCTCCTCTTGTAAGGCTAACTGTATATGAACAAAACAGTAATGGTTAACAAAAGCAGAACCTATCTATCTTCCTATCAACAAAGCTGTAAGTGCAAGAAAACAAAAGAAAAGCAGCTAGAAAATCAAAATAAAACAAAATTGACTACAGCTAAAGCATTAACTGAATTGAAGAGCTTCCCTCCCCCCCAACCAAACAGCACAAGAAATTTAGGTAACTATTGAATAAACATTTATTATTAGTGAATTGCTGTAATGCTTCTTCTATTTTATTATGAACTGCACAATTTAATGATTTTCAGTTCCATAATCCACTGGCACTTGATTCATTCAAGTTCTACATTGTATTCCACATCATATTCCATTAACTGCTGCAACACTAAAACAGAACAACAAATTATGTGGCTTTTTTCCTTAAGAAAGTTGTGGAGGAAACTGAGCACAAGAAAAATTGAATCAAGAATATTCCCCAATCTTTCATTTAAAAAAAGATCAAATTTAAGAGATCCTGGTCAGAGACCCAGCCTATTCATTCCATTTTCCAGCTAAGAGGCTATTAAAAAGAAGGAATTTATGCACCTGGTGGACTAAAAAATACTAACTGATGAACGAAACTCAATTGTTCCGTGTGAGTGGAATCTCCTGGTGTCTGTGGCTGATCCTAACTCTTCTGGAAGAAAAACTATTTATACTGTCACCATAAACACTTACCTCTGACTGAAGCTTCAGATCAACAACCCTCTGCTTTTCAGCAATGGAGTCATAGTGTCTGTCTTTCAAGTCTGCAATTTCTTCCTCAGTCAGAGGTCTGGAAGCAGGGGAGAAACACAAAAAGGCTCCATCTATTATTCATGCTGGGCAACCCTCATTTGCAATTTAACATATCCATGTGGTCTTCCCTGAAGGGTCCTTTAATGCAGGTCCAACAGGCTGTGCTTGTGGCCTGTTCCTCCTGAAAGTTCCAGTTTACTCAGGACAATGCTGTCTCTCCTTACTCTCACTATATATATTATTTATATCTTTATAGAAGATTTTCAAAACCACCATTGCTAAGAGAACTACTGGAATATAACCATTTACCATCATTGCAGTCTAAATATCACTTTTTTTTTTCTTAGTTGTTGTTGTCCCTTGTTTCATTTTGTTTAATATTCGCAGTGGGAGAGCAAAGGGAAGGAGAGGTCCTCAGTCTCAAGGTCTTACCTGTGACTGCTTCCTGGGCTTTCCCCCTGTTAAAATAAATCAAAAAGAAAAGTCTGATTTTTGTAAAGACAGAGCACTTCCAACACTTCCCTTAGCAAAGCAACCCAGGTCCATTTCTGTTCTCAGACTTGCTGGGCCTTATGTAAGAGTTATACCAGGAGCAAATTCTCCTTTAAGTCTTCCCAAACACACTTTTTCTGCACACCTCTTCTTTTCTTTCCTCCCAAAATCCATAGTGCCCCCTTCCTTAATGGGTTTTTCCCTATACTCCCCAAAACCAATCTCTTAGATCTTTATCCAAAGTCTTAAATTCATATTCCTAGTGCAAGGAAAACTGAAAGCAAAAAAAAAACCCCTGTGATTTAAGACTACAACTCAGTTTAAAGTAGGAGGGAGATTCAGATCTTGGAACCATTTTTAAGGATTATATGAGCAGGTTTCATATGATGCCCCAGGTACTCACCTCATCGCTTTCCACCAGGTTCTCAAACTGCAGAGAAAAAGAAAGGAGGAATTTTTACAATTCAGTGTAACAAGTCACTAAAGACATACAGCAAATATGATTACATATTTTATGTGTCTCATTAAAACACCACTCCAATTCTAACAGTGGGACTGTAAAAATATTTATGAAAGCCCCTACTTTCAGAGGAATTTTATTTTCAGAGTTGGACCTCTCTTCTTACCAATGTTTCTTGCCTTAAACATTACATTAATCCTAAAAGGAGAAGAGTCCAAATTAAAAATCAAGCATTCTAAGC
>VZRX01006118.1:238080-253577 GCA_013398075.1 Notiomystis cincta
AAAAAAGACACCAAATAGAAATTCTCTGTACTGTTTCCAGTATAGTAATGTTAAATCTGGTCAGTCCCTCAGACACAGACACAGAGGTCAGTACCTATAAATAATTTGGGAGGAGAACAATACCTTCTTTTCCTTGTCATATTTCTGTGGCAGGAACACTCTCTCCCAACGAGAAGTTCTGCACCAAAACAGATTTTCCCCACTGTACCTATCTGAGCCCCTTCTTGGCAGCCAAAGCATTAATTGCAATAATTAATGTTATCCTCAGTAATGGGGGCAATCTGGCTGATCTAGCACTTCCAGAGCACAGGAACACTCAGAGAAAGCACACCTGGTTATTCCTGGTAAACCTACACTACCCCTGGCAAAAAGGAGTTCTATTTGGAGGCTGGGAAAGGACCTCTGCAGCAAACAAAGCAGATTACAAATGTGACAAACTATAAGGTAACCCCATCAGATTCTTTTTGTACTATCTGATTCGTGACTCTGCAATCAAGAACTAAATGCTCTGCACTTATACAAGCAGCAAAATCCCAACACAGCAGAGAGGAGATGCAACAAGCAGCCTGTGGAGTGCTCTGGTGATGAGCATCAGACTACCACAGGTACTTCTCTGCTTTCCAAATGATACATTAATGCTTGGAGGTGCAGTAAGAACCACTCTCTTTCCACCCAGTGCAGCATCAATTTTGAGCTGGAATATTCCAGAGTATTTCAGTGTTCATAAACTGCAAAAAGTGTTAAAGGCATTGCTAGGATTCAGCTTTTCCCATTGTTTCTTAAATGGCTAAAAATGTAAGCACTCACCTCTATAGTGAAGTGTTCTCCTGTTGAACATGTTCTAAAATACTTGGATCTGGAAAAATAAGTTTACAGTTAGACTACAAAGAGTCTTCAATACACAGCAGAAAGTAAATGAGCCCGAGAATTTAAAATACAAAATTACAACAAAATTACAAAATCTTCATGTCTTAAACACATTGATTTATTAACTGGAGCTCTGCATTGCTACTACAGTGGAGAGGGGCAAAAGCATGTAAACCACTTCTGTAGAACTGGGGAAAAAACTGAAATCCTTGTGAGATTAAAGGATTTGTCAGGATGCTGGACTTGACATTTACAGACTATTAGCATGTTTTGCAATCCCTTTAATACATTTTTCCTGGAAAAAACATTGTTCCAGCGAATTTCTGAAGATGCTGTTTCTCATCATGGCACTTAACTCTTTCCTGGCATCTTGTACACTATCAGTGTTAAACCATATGTTTTATTTTAACAGCTTGGCATATCCAGAAGGCTGAGCCTCAGAGAAAAACATCCATTGTCAAGGCAATACTTTTAAACTACAAAAAAAATTTCATGTTCTGAGTTTATATAGGGAATTGGTTTCTTCCTTGATTGTTTAATCAGAATTCTTCCTACTTTATTTTCATGCTTTTATAGAGGATAGTTAGCCCTGTCCTCTACAAAACCCAACACAATATTAGGTTACCTGAATACATTTTTACTTAGCCAAGGAGGTTTGGCCACCGTCCAGAAGACCATTCTAATGTAAACACTCTTCAGTGCAACATCCATTTCATCGAGCTGTTTCTAAAACCAGGGGTTCCAGTTTCAAGTGCTGCCTGGTACAGGGAACAAACCCAGGGCCTCAGGGATTTCTGTACTTGCAGGAGAGATCATTCAGCACTTGCAACCAACACCTACTTTGACAATAATAAAAGCAACGCACCAGCCAAAGCCTGGATTATTTTAACCATATCGTATTTCATCTCCATCTCATTTTTCCTTGGAAGCCAGTTTGGGGAACATCTCCCCTGGCAACTTGTTGCACTGCCCACTGGTTCCTTGTTGCACAACTCTTCCTGCCACTAAAGAACCGTTTCCAGAGGATTCACTGCTGTGAAAGCAGAGAGGAAAGGCCACCTGAATTCATGCACTACGTGACCAGGGTGACTGGGACACGTGGCATGAACACTTAGAGCAACTTCACTGCTACCCTTCCGTGTAATTTGTTGTGTAAGAGCCAATTGCATTAAGACTCTCATTTAATAACACTGTAACAGGAAATTGTTCCAGGACTGTCTACCCTGTTAGCAGACCTGTAATTCCAGGTTGCAGCACCAGGCTTTAAGTAAATTATTTCCAACTTCCCAGACACGTGAGCTGCAATCAGTTTAGTTGCAAGAACTGAACAGTGAACTAAATGCAGCACAAGCTCCCTAAGTGCAACCACAATCAGCCCAAAAATAATGCCACCTCTAGGAAGAGCTACTCTTTCAGCTGCTTGCTGAACAGAGACTCAGTCCCAGAAAATCTAATTCTGTGCCAGAGTTTGAGCCCAGAACTCCCAGAACTATGGAAGCTTGAGGTCATTAGGGACACAAAGAGAAGACCCATCAGCTTCACCCCTATACAAAACTTCAAGTGAAGCAACCTATGAAAATGTTTACACCTTTTATTATTCTCCTTTAAGCTCTACTGTCCCATTACTTTCTAAAGAGACTTGAGAAACCTTTTGATTGGATAGCTCCTAGAAGAAACAATTCAGCTGACAGGTCACAGGACCTACAGAGACAGATTAATCTTCCACGATCTGAAGCTATTAAAGAGANCTTAATAAAAACTCTATAGTCAGTTGTTTAATTAGGGGTTTATTTCTCACAGGCAAATCTTGGAACATCTAAAAATACTTAAGATGAGGTAGGGGGAGGATCCGAGTGATTAAAATAATCATTAAGTTGATAAGCTACATTTTTACATTATGGTGTTCCAGAAATAGCCAAATGTGGACAATGTGGTATCAATCTAACTTGCAAACATTATAATGAGATACATTTTACAGGTTTGGTTTTAATACAGTTCTCTGCTCAGTGGAAGGAGGATGAACTCAGCACTGTGATACTGCTCTGTAAACTACCACCACACCTGGAAAACAAATCTGCCCTGAAACACAGGCCAGCAGTTCTCTGTACATTTTATATTCCTGAGACTTGCACTGCAGGTTGTGCAACACCTGAACAATTGGACAATACAACAGCAGGCAGTAAGATTTATTTCACTGTTAAGGACAGCCTGATATTGGACTACCACATGCAGGAGTTGTCACCACCCTGCCTGCCAAAAAAAGGAGAGTGACACTCAGCAAAGTGAGAGGACACTCAGCAAAACACACACGTGCAGGAAGAACCTTTCAAGTATTGCCTGGTTTTCTCAAAGCACAGCAAACTAATACTTCAGTGCCAGCTGTCAAGGCTCTGGAGGTGTTCTCATACCCTCTGGTGGAGTACTAAAAATACAAGCAGGTATCCTCCACATGCACTGCCCTGGTTTTTCACCCATGTCTCCGAGAAGCAGCTTGCCTGGGAAGGCCTTTCAGAAGGTGAGATTCGCCTGCCAGAGCTGAAGTGAAGTAAGAGGCCACGAGCTTGCATCATGTAAAACACTCAGCATATCTGTTTAGAACGATTTCTATCCTAATACAGCAAAAATAAGTGATATGTAGGTATTCGATACGGGTCAGCATACGGAAAACCCCCAAACATTTCCTGTTTGCACAGTGCTTTTCCATGAACTGGTTGCTGCAGAATGAAACAGGTTGTTAAACGTTTCCAAGAGATAAGAATTCGTCTGAACCACTCCGCAATAGATATGAGTTCATCTGAACCATTCTGCTCCTGATTTATCCCAACAGCGTCTCATGCTCTGACTCACAGAGAAGACGAGATCACATTGCAGAAAAACGGGTGGTTTCCCATCTTTTGCACAAGCACGGCCGCCCGCACGGGGTTTGGCACCTGACCTGGAAAACCTCTCTAAGCATCTGCTGCCGGAAAAACACCGATGCCGGCAGGGGCGAGGAGCCGGTGACCCTGGAAGTGCATCGGCCCCGAGCGCACAAACCTCCCGGCGGCTCCATCGGCTCGGGATGCTGGCGCTCCCGAAGGGATCGCGCCGGGGCACCGGGCGCACCCAGACCCCGCACCCCCTCCCCACGCCCTCCTGCCCCACGGGGAAGGCGGAGCCGGCGGCCCCGGCGCCTCCCCGCCCCGGGGAGGGGAAAGAAAGGGGCAGCCGCGGCTGCTGCTCACCCTCCGCCGCGCTGGAGCCGGCCGGGATCCCTCCGGAAGAAGAGCCCGCAGCACCACTGCGCCCAGCAGTTCCCCATCGCATCCTGCTGGGAACAGCTCCTCCTCCCTCCCGGCGGGCTCAGGCCGCCCCGGCCGTCGGGAGGGACGGCCGCGGACCCCCGGGAACAAAGGGCCGGCACAGCCTCATGGCTGCGCAGCGGCGGGCGAGGCTCGCCCCGAACGCCGGCACCGCCCCCGGCACCGGCATCATCGGCGACATCAGCCCGCCCCTTGCTGGGACCGTCCCAGCCGGGCAAAATCCCGCCCTAAATCCGGCTTCCCCCGCGGCCGCAGGAGGTGTGGTCATCTCACGGCGGCCCGCGTTTAGAAGGCGGGAAGTATTGCAGTGTTCCCGTGGTCCGGATGGAAGAGCATCACCAGAAATGGCGTTTCGAAGGCGAGGAACGCCGTTCAGTAATGCCTGTTCAATAATCGCGGGGGGAAGCGAGGTGTCTCCGCGGCTAGCGAGCTCGGGCGGGGCGGGTGCCATCGAGGCGGCGGCGGCAGCAGCAGACTGCCGGACACACCTGGGGCACCGGCGCTGTGTGCTTTAGCAGGGAGCCCCACGCCTTCTGTGCTCTCTCTGGCTTTCTAAGGCACAGCACCACACTGACACGTGGGAACACAAAATCACGGAATCACGGAACGGGTCGGGTTTGAAGGGACCTCAAAACCCATCTCATTCCAACCCCCTGCTATGGGCAGGGACACTTTTCGTTATCCCAAATTGCTCCAAGTCCCGTCCAACCTCGTCTTGGACTTTTCCAGGGATGGGGCAGCCACAGCTTCTCTGGGATCCTGTGCCAGGGGCTCTCCACCCTCACGGGGGGGACTTTGTTCCTAATCTCCAGTTCAATACACAACGTACTCTCTTTCAGTTTGAATTCATTCCCCCTCGTCCACGGTAAATTAATGGCATCATTACAAATATGTGGTTTGTTCTCCTTTTTTAACAGATCCAAAAGCATCTCAGCAGTGGAAGAGTTAACTGGATTCCGAGTCAGCTCTCCATTAGCAGCACAGGACAGATGCCAGGCCCCAGAGGAGCAACTTGCTACGATAGTGATGAGCAGTAGAAGGTAGGAGGAATATAATAAATCACTGCCAACCACACTCCGATGTTTTCCTTTCCCGGGAAATGTGAGGTCAGCCTGGAAAGGTGCATTACTGTGATTGCATGCAAGGAGAGAGAATGAGGGTGAAGGAGACATAAAAGCAACCAGGAATTAATTACAGAAGGTGATGCATATCGATGTGACTCAGGAGGAATACAACGAAGGTTCCAGAAAATATTATTGGGATATATGATATCTCATTACGCTGTTTTCCAGGAAATTGACGTTTTGGCAAGGTACAGACTGCTCCTTCCCCAAAGAGGAATGTTGCAGTATTCCAGCCTGAAGGGTGTTCATAAATTTCTTCAGAGAAATTGAACACCGTTTTTCCCATAGTATCCTCAGCCCTGAAATAGAGAGGCCACCCAGCTGCAGAGAGGATATTGGGAATATCCGTGTGGAATGCCTTTGTTCCTGCAGTTTGTTCCTGGTGGCCTTTTCCTACACATGTCCTGCCACGCCACTCCTGCCCAGACCATGAGAAGTCACTGTTAGCACCGTGAGTTGCTACATCCACCACTGGATGGAAAGAACACGGGGATGCTGGATTAAGAACATTTTGGCTGAAGTGTCCATCAGTAAACCCACAGGGATGCTTCAGCTTTCCTTCCTCTTAAAGGGAGCAGGTTTGTGCCTGGGGTTAAGTTGCAAACAACATGTGCAGACACTGCCAAGTTTTGAAGATAAAGTGCACAGTCAGGGCACTGGCACAGGCATCTAAACCCAAATTTTTCGGCCTTTCTCACAGTTTACCCTTGGCAACATCCGCAGCCTCCCAAGAGCACACGGAACAGTCATTGCATGGATTCAGGCTGGGTTTTTAACACGTCGCTCAGCCCACCGCACAGGAGACAAGGCTGCTTAACCGTTTCGCCTTCACATGCCCTAACGCCTTTAAGAAAACAGCCTCGATACCCTTTTATTTTCCCAACATTTTATGAGGCTCCCCCTCCTAAGGCGAGCAAGCTGCCACGCGCCGTTCGCGACAGGCGGGCGCGGCCGCGCTTTGCGGCGGACCGTTGCCGCGGTAACGAGGCGCCGGGCCGGGAACCGCCGCCGCCCGCCGCGCCTCCATCCCCGTCCCGTCCCTGCCTCCCGGGCCGGGCCCTGCACGGGGCCGCGCCCTGCCGCCTCGGCCATGGACAAGTACCAGGTGCTGGGGCTGGTGGGGGAAGGCAGCTACGGGGTGGTGACCAAGTGCAGGAACAGGGAGAACGGGCAGGTCGTGGCCGTCAAGAAGTTCTTGGAGAGCGACGACGACGCGGCGGTGAGGAAAATCGCCCTGAGGGAAATCAAACTGCTCAAGGTGAGGCTGGCGGGACCTCTGTTTACCAGTTGAACTTCTAATGGGCTTGCGCTTAAACTGGCGGCTCCTCTTCAGCTCCTCGCTCAGTGTGTGTCGCAGCACAGCGGCGTCACAACCAAATCCAAGCTTTAAAAAGAGACTCGGGGGGGGCCGTGTTTAAATTCCCACGTGCGGCCCAGCCGTGCTGGATTGATTGAACCGCTTGTGCTGCAGCCTTGCCGAGCCGCCTCTCCCTGTGCCCGAGTGCTGTGTGGATTCCCCTGGGGAATTAGGAAATTCCCCATGATTAGGGAGGTCTGTCGATGTGCCCAGCGCTCCGCGAGGTCCGTGTTGCCTCCTGGTGGTAACTGTCCCCCTGGCCCACATTCCTGCCCTTCGCTGCTGTGACCTGGCTGAAAATAAAGGCAGCGCTGACCTTTGAAGGCCTGCAGGTGAATGGTGGCCTGGGCGTGTGACACTAAACGGACTGGGGGGCGCCGGTGTCACCTGAGACGGAAGGATGCTTCTAGGAAAGTTTTCCTTTATTTTCTTTTATTCATGGTGCCCTCCTGGCAGGCGAGAGGCTGGAGGAGGACTCCTGTCAGATTCCCTGAAGCATGCGCAGCCCCCAGGTGGGAACCAGCTGGCACCGTGTCCTTTGCTGTTGGAGTGTGGGGTTTGCCCAGTGTCAGTATTGTGGTGAAAGGGGGAAGGACAAGGGGAATGGATTCAAACTGGAAGAGAGTAGGTTTTGATTGGATATTAAGGACAAAATGATTCCCTGTGAGGGCGGTGAGGCACTGGCACAGGTTATCCAGAGAAGCTTCCCTTGTCACACAGGAATGTTTGACCCTGAAGTTTTAAACATTGGGACGTGGGTGATGTGTCTGGTGAAAAAAAGAAGGAAACTCTTATTTCACTCGAAGCGCATCCAGGCTACTCCTGTGATGTGGGATGTTCCAGAGGTGGGAATACTGGCAAACCCATATCCTCTCCTCTTGTCTGCCACAAGAGTCTCTTCCTAAATCTGCCAGTTTACAGTTCCCGTGCTCTGAAGCAGAAAGAAAAGTGATGTTTTCCATTACTGCAGGAACTACAGAATCAGAGTTAATAGAAATGTATGTGCTGGAGCTTGAGACACAGCCAGCAGCTCCAGGCATTATCCCTTCAACCCTTTTGAAGTGGATCTGTGTGAGCCTGGATGGTACCTGCTCCCTTGGCCAGGCTCACCGAGTTACTGAGCACCACCCAGGTGTGCTGGGAATGAACTGGTTTTCCTGGGTGAGTGGAATCTTAGCAAGGGGAACATTTCCATTTACAGCTCAGGAAGGGTGGCCTCTCCAAAGGAAATAAATACCTGGAGGTTTAGTCTTTTTAGTTGCTTCCCTTGTTCCTTGTGAATCTTTGGTTTTAATTTTTTTTTTTTTCTCTCGAGTTTGGGCAGAAATTTAATTGTGTGTGAAAACAGCAAAACCTCTTCAGGTCTCCTGTGTTGAGAATAAATCATTCTTGGGAAAAGAGCTTTTTCTCTTATTGATTATCCTTTAAAAATTCTTCTCATGTCAGGCCTTCTAAGAAATCTGGGCTCAGATGCAGGCTGGCTGGCACTGCACTGGCAGAGTTTCCCCTGCAATTCCCTGTGCTCTGCAGTCCTTTTGCATCTTCCTCAGTCACGTCCCTGGGCTCTGGTGCTGCCTCCAGGCAGCCTCCGGTGACATTTCCCTGCCAGGCTCCAGCTAATAAATAACTTTGCTTTGTAGCGTGGCCTTCTGTGTTGGTGTGTGATAAATATGTAACAAATTGGAGGTGAATTCTTCTCTTCTGGGAAGCTGATGACAAAATAACTAGAAAACATAGCTGCTTTTTCTTTCTCTTTTTATTCAAGGTGCGTTTTTTTGGTACTGTCCCAGCTGGGCTGCAGTTAAAAAAAAAAAAAACCAGCAAAAAAAAAAATTTCCCTTCACAGTTTTCCCTAAGTAAGAGTTTTCCCTCACTAAACATTATTCCTTGTTTTATGACAGCAACTCAGGCACGAGAATCTGGTGAACCTGCTGGATGTGTGTAAAAGGAAGAAGCGGTGGTACCTGGTGTTTGAATTTGTGGATCACACAGTGCTCGATGACCTCGAGGCTTCTCCCAATGGACTGGACTACAACAGGGTTCGGAAATACTTATTTCAGATTATGAGAGGAATTGCCTTTTGTCACAGCCATAATGTAAGTATGTGCAGGAAATCAGCTCTGCAGCTAAAATTTATAGGTGCATATTAGAATAGAAGCATATGTTTTTGTATTTATATATATTTGAACTTGGAGAAATAGAGCTTGGTCTGAAAAGAGATACATAAAATAAATGTGTCTGAAATTAGAGGTTCTATGTTTGCTTGTAATTTTCTACTTGAATATGAGAAAGCTACAATTACTGCTGAGCCAATCACTTTGCTGTGCACAAATGGGGAATTTGCCCTGACTTGCTTTTCTCTGTGCAGATAATCCATCGGGATATTAAGCCAGAAAACATCCTGGTTTCCCAGTCAGGAGTTGTGAAACTCTGCGACTTCGGATTCGCCCGGCCCTTGGCCACTTCTGGGGAAGTTTACACAGACTACGTAGCGACCCGCTGGTACAGAGCCCCGGAGCTGCTGGTGGGGGATAGCAAGTATGGCAGGTGAGTCTGGCCTGCCAGGCTGGGAAGGGCTCTGGGGGCATGGGCACCGTGCTTCATCTGCTGGCTCAGCCTTTGGGTCCAGTGAAGCTGTGCTGAGTTGGCATGGTGGTGGTTTTTCTCCCCAGGCCTGTGGATGTGTGGGCTGTTGGCTCCCTGATAACAGAAATGCTGACAGGAGAGCCCCTTTTCCCTGGAGACTCAGACATTGACCAGCTCTTCCATATCACCAAGTGCCTGGGTAAGAAGAGCCCCTCGGGCTCCTGGTGCTTGCTCAGGAATGAAGGGCTCAGATTTGTTTTGATGGGTGGGATGATAACACCCCAGACTGCTACAACTGTAGCCCTTACTGCAGCGCTGACCCAGCGTTTCAGCCCCTCAAATGTTTCACCGTCCTGTGTTTTTCCATGTGGTTGCTTTGTTTGTGTGATTCCAGGTAACTTGATTCCAAGACAGCAGGAGTTATTCTATAAAAACCCCCTCTTTGCTGGCATGAAGTTGCCTGAGGTGAAGGAGCTCGAATCCCTGGAGAAACGGTATCCCAAGCTCCCTGCTGCTGCGCTGGATTTAGCCAAGGTAATTAACTGATTATTTCCTGTGAATGTTTCTCTGTTTCCCTGTCCTTCACCTCACAGCTGAGTACAGGGCTGTTAAAGTGCCTCTTTCAGAAAGCTCCCCATGCAGTGAGCAGCTGCCTGGGTTGGCAGCTTGGTGAGGGCTGTGAGAATACCAACAGCTCCAGTCCAGAGTGATGGGGGCACTCAGCCAGTCACCTCCAGGGCCGAAGCAGTCCCTGCATATCCTGCAGGGATCTTTCAGTCAGATGTGCCAAAGCCTTTGTTTAATTCCTGGTGTGTTCACCTCCTCCTGGTCACGTTGGTTTGACAGGAGTGCTTGCAGATTGACCCAGACAAGAGACCGTCCTGTGCCGAACTCCTGCAGAGCGATTTCTTCAACAAGGATGGCTTTGCTGAAAGGTAAAAGCTCCTCTCCTGCTCACTGCAGGCTCAGGTTAGAAAGAAGTGAAACAGTTGTGCTTGAAGATTGCACACTGGGATTGCAGAGCAGACAGCTGCTGAGTGTCTCAGTTGGTTTTGGCTTAACCTCCTTGGAAATAGGAGAACAGTTGGAAGGGAACACGTTGCAGTGGCACATTTACCTTGTTGTGACATGAATTCATCAGTGTCACACCATATTGAGTACTACAGTCTTACACTGTATTCACTCTCTGCATCTGCACCAAACTGGGATGCAGACACCTTTATTGCTGTATTGTGAGAAATGTCTGCTGAAGATCTTACGTAGTTTAATGTATACATTACATTTGGCTTCTCATTAGTTAAAAGGCACAGTTTGTTTGACTACTCCAAAAGCTAGAGGAGCCTGGGCTTAAGAAGTGATGATGATATTAGGATAAATAGAAGCCCTTTCATTTACTTTTTTTAACCTTTCTCCTTTTATGTAATGTAGATTTACTCAAGAGCTTAAACAAAAGATCCAGAAAGATACCAGAGACCATCAGTTCCAAAAAAAATCCAAAATCAGCAAAAGGGACAAAGATGATGTTTTAGAAGAAAGAAAAATGATCAGTATCCAGGTCAGTCCATCTTTGTTTTCCAAATCTGTATTGGGTTTTTTTCCCCTCATGTTTTAAAATAATTGTGTTTAAAATAGGTGCAGTAGTTTAAATTCCTGGGAAATAGCTTGGGAGTTTGCAAGTGGCTCTTTGGCCAGTCCCTTGCAGGGGAACTACACAGCAGTGCAGTTCCTGGTAATACAGAGGTGAAGGGGAATCACTTGGGAAGCATAAGTCATGCTGAATCATGGAAACATGCTTTATGCTGATGTTTACCTGTTTAAAAACCCTGCCTCCAAAATGAAAAATTTTCCTTTCAACTGGGTACCAAGGATGCTTCAGAGTGACTTTGAGGTGACATTGGGATGAATTTTGATTTAATTTCTTCAGAAGAGACACAGGATACAGCTGTTTTTTCTCCATCATTTCTGGTTCCAGTCTCAAGTGACTTATTTTAGAGAGTGCTGGAACCCTGACAAGTTTTCTCCCATTTGATGGAAAGCAGTGGTTTTCTAATAAAGCCAACTGCGTCTCTGTTAGATTCTTGCAGAATCATGCATGTGTAGGCTTCTGACATGTTTTTTTTTTCCTGCATGCACTGCTGTAAACTGCTTTTTTAACATGACTGTAAGGAAAGATGATGTTTATCTTCTCAAAAAGGATTTTGGCATGGGCCCAAGAAACAAAGATGGAAAGCTGATAAAGACCAAGCCCTCTAAAGCTGATGCAGAGAAAGCAGATCAATCCTCCAGGCTGAGCTTCCTCTATGACAGCCCAATCAACCCATTTAAATTCAGCCCTCAGACCAACCTGAAAGAATCCAGCAGCAGCTTGGACTACGCCAAGAACCCAGGCACAATTATCCCTCCCATCAACCAGAACTTCTCTCCTACATTTGGGATGGGTTGTGTGCCTGGGAGCCTCAATTACAGGTACGGGAACAGAGCTAGGAGAGCTTGTATCCCTCTTTGCTGTGATGTCCTGGGAGGTGCAGGATGACCATGTGGGAACACCAGTCCCAGTGGGGTTTGGGATACCTTGCATTTGTTGCCTTACATTTACTGTGTTACCCCAGCTGATACCAACTCTGGGGCAATTTTGATTGCAGGCTTGAGGAAAAGAGTAAAAAATACTTGAACCCGTTGCTAAAGCCACGGAAGCCTTCTCCAGTGAGCCTTTCCAATGTCAGCTTGACACCGGTGAGTCTGTCTGTGCCCCTTGGCTAAGCAAACATAAATTCAATTGTGTGTTGTGTTCTCAAGAACTCCACCTTACTCATCTTTCACTGTAACTCTTCACTAGAAACACTGGTTTTGTTACTCCTTTTTGCCTACAGATTTTTTTGTTCATTATCCCTTGCTAATACTTATCTTACATAGAACGTATTTTATGTCAGAAAACAATTTTAAATGAGGGGAGCAGCCCAGCACAGGATATCTGTGAGATTTGGAATATATCCAGGCCTCCTGCCTGACCAGGAAAGATAGACCATGTGTGCTGTGCTACTGAAGCAGAACTGAGGGTTTGGATTTAATGCAGCCAGGGCCTTACTTAGTCATGTCATAAATGCATTAAACATTGATAAGGAAAACAAGTGAAATGGAAAGTTTTCCTCTGCTCTCACTACCTAGGCATGATTCTTACTGTGCCAGCCAGGAACATTTGCTTTTTTCCAGATAACTAATCCCAGCCATTCTCCAAGTGCTGTATTTTATCTCTCCAAAAGCAGCCTCACTTAGATGATTGTTTTTATTTTGCTGTTGCTTTTCCATTTTTTATGTATAAATAACACTCGAGCAGGTTGAATTCCTTCACACACATCAGAGTCTTTTTCTCACTCTTGTACAAATTCCAACTACATCAGAACATTGCTGTGTTACTGCGTTTTTTTAAGCCTGAAAATGGCTTGAGTTGGTCCTTATGTCCTTGGTTACAGGTTACTAATGAAAAACCTATTCTTCAGGCAACTAAGAAAAAATGGGAATTCCCCAAGACAGATATGCGTTTGCCAGAACTAAATCATCTCCCAGAGCTGAGAGGGGCAGAAGGTAGGAACTTTGATGTCCTCTAAATAAATCCTGGGTACCAAACAAGTGTCAGGAAGCAGTGTGTCAGCTCTCATTCCCTTAACGTGGTGTGCCCTGGTTGTGTTTTGCAGCTCGGCATCCCAGATTTCTGAAAAAGGAAAATAGAACATTTGCAGAGTCCCGAGTCCCCTCCCTCGCTGCTATCGACCTTCATAACTCAAGCCTGGCTTCACAGCAGGTATCAAGCCAATAAAGTGGTTTATGCTGCCCTCTATTTGTTTGGTCTGTGACTTTCTCAACAGCGTGGCCCACAGAATTCCAGTTTGACTCCTAAAGGAGCAGAATTTACCTTGGGATCCTAAGTGTTACACTGGGGGGAGTATTTTTGAAGCCTGATTTGACCAAAGAACAGATTTGTTTTAAGTTAGGTGTTGGCATTGCATATGTCTTTAGAAGGCTGTTTCTGATTGTCCTCTATGTTTATACTCCACTTGGAAATTGATCCTGTCTCTTTCTTTCCCAATTTACAGCTGTCAGGGACCTTGATGCCGGATGCATCAGAAGCCAACTTCCCCAGGGTCGAGCACTATCCCTAGGGAGATGGTCACACCTGCCTGTAAAAGGTGGGCTTTCATTTCTGCTCTGTAGCCTGCTGGGGGCTTCAGTTTTTTGCTGTGCAGCCTTCCAAATGGATGGTTTTGTGAACACTTACCTAGGGATGGGATGTGCAATAGGGAAACTCTTTTATACTTCATATTCTTGGTCAGAACACGCAGCTATGACAAACTTGAGGGCAGTACACAGCTTGCTGTGCCTGGTAGATCATTTTTCTGAGCTGAGGTGCTCATTGGGGTTGGAAACAAGCAGCTCATGAAACTGGGGGGTTGAACAAGCTGGTAGAACAAAAAAAGGAGAAGCTGCCTGCCTGCATGTGAGGAGGGGAAAAAACAGCTCACGTTTTCTGATCTGTGAAGCACAGAGGTGTAAGTGCACAGCTTCAGCAAGGTAAGGATGTGTAACAAATCAAACCAGGGAGCACCTCTGTGTTTTGCTGGTCTGTTTGGGGCATCACTCTCCTTTTCTCCTCTTGATGCAGGTGACTGAACAGTGGGAACAATCCATCTGAGTTTCCAGGGGCTAAGGCTGCCAAGTCTCTGCAAGGGAGAGGAGGATCCCTTACTCCTGTTGGTGTAGCAGACTGCCACAGAAGTGGGTCGGGTCCAGGCCGAGGACAGAGCTCACACTGCCATTGCTGCTGGTTTTCTTGCAGGCAAAAAGCCCCTGGAGCGTTGACTTTCTGGCTTAGGGACAGGTGTTGTCTGAGAAGAGTGGTGGTCACTGGTGTGTGACAAGGGCAGGAGCTGGTCTGGAGGACTCTGAAGGAAGCTGGGCTTGCTTTTGTCCAGCTGCTGCCCGCATGACAGGTTTCTTTTAAAATGAATAGTGACGAAAGCAGCTGCCGAAATTCTCCTGTTTCGGTGGGCTGCCTGATCTGGATTGAAAAGCACCTTTGCCTTGACAGTGAAGAAAACGTTTGTGCAAGAAATACAATGTTTAAATGTGCAAATCTGCAGCTGTTCTCTGAAACCCTTGCTAATGCACTTGTTTCAGGTTCCTTTTCCCTTAATGTTTTTGACCCCGTGTTTGGGCGGTTGTCTTTGGGGTGTTTACCTGGGTCTGTTGTCTGGCTGTTGTTAATGGTGAAGGAAGAAATATCCCTGTGGAATACTGAGCTGTGACACAGGTGACATGTGGAATGGCTCAGTAACTCAAGTCATCATTCCTTTAGGTCCCTTAGGAGAATGGGACAGTAAAACTCGACTGTTTGGAAACAATTTTTGCTCGTTTGCTCTCAATTTGTCTGTGGTCAATTTTGTGCTGTCCCTGTGTTGCTCACAACCCTGTTTTCCATCACCTGTCATGGAAACTCACATGATGTCATTAAGTTTGGAACTTACTTTTCCACAAAATACAGCCTTTCCTGACGATGATCATGACAGAATATGGTCTGCAGTCATTGCATTTAGGGATTTGTCTCTATGCTGTGTCTCAACATGTACATTTCATTTGTAAATAAAAAGATCTTCCAGTTTCCAGGCCTGGCTGTCCCCGTAGTGGATGCTCCCACTTGGCCACAGCAGTCAGGTAGCTGTGGGCAAATGCAGGGGGGAAAAGAAGGTTTGGGGAGGGAAGAGTGGGGGTTTTTGGGGGAAAGAAAAACTCAAGGGGAAGGTTTTGCATGGGGAAGGATATGGCCAGCAGGTTCAGGGAGGTGATCCTCTATCTGGCCTCAGTGAGGCCACAGCTGGAGTGCTGTGTTCAGTCCTGGACTCCACAGAGCAGGAAAGACAAGGGAGCTACTGGAGAGGCTCCAGTGGAGGACACAGAGACAATGAGGGATCTGGAGCATTTCTCTCGGGAGGGAAGACTGTGGGAGCTGGGCCTGGTTAGCCTGGAGAAGGCCAAGAAGGAATCTCATCGATCCATACAAGTATCTCCAAGGTGAGTGTCAAGAGGATGGTGACAGATTTTTGGTGTGCCCAACAACAGGACAAGCAGCAATGGCCAGAAACTAAAACATCAGGAGTTCCACCTCAACTTGAGGGAGAACTTCTTTCCATGAGAGTGGCCAACCACTGAAACAGCTGCCCAGGGAGGGAATGGAGTCTCCCTCTCTGGAGACATTCCAAACCCATCTGG
>VZRX01006118.1:253797-271392 GCA_013398075.1 Notiomystis cincta
TCTCTCGGGAGGGAAGACTGTGGGAGCTGGGCCTGGTTAGCCTGGAGAAGGCCAAGAAGGAATCTCATCGATCCATACAAGTATCTCCCAGGTGGGTGTCAAGAGGATGGTGACAGATTTTTGGTGTGCCCAGCAACAGGACAAGCAGCAACGGCCAGAAACTAAAACATCAGGAGTTCCACCTCAACATGAAGAATCATAGAATATCCTGAGTTGGAAGGGACCCACAAAGATCATCGAGGTCAACTCCTGGTCCTGCACAGGACACCCCAATAATCTCACCTTGTGTCTGAGAGCTTTGTCCAAATACTCCTTGGTGTCTGTCAAGATTGGTGCTGTCACCACTGCCCTGGGGAAGCCTGTTCAGTGCCCGACCACCCTCAAACTTTTCCTAATATCCAACCTAACCCTCCCTTGGCACAGCTCCAGCCAAGGGTCCTGTCACTGTCACCAGAGAACTGAGATAGATGCTGCCCTCCATTTCCCCTCGAGAGGAAGGTCTCTGTCTCCTCCAGAACTCCTTCCCATGGAGGGTGAAAGAGCACTGGCACCAGCTCCCCAAGGCAGTGGCCACAGCACCAAGCCTGACAGAGCTGAAGGGGCATTCGGACAAGGCTCTCAGGCACAGGGTGGGAGTGGTGGGGTGTCCTGTGCAGGGTCAGGAGTTGGACTCGATGAGCCTTCATAGGTCCCTCCCAACTCGGGATATTCTGTGATTCGTCGTGGGCTCTCCCTCTCTGGAGACATTCCCCACCCACCTGGACGCGGTCCTGTATCACCTGCTCTGGGTGACCCTGCCTTGGCAGGGAGGTTGGACTGGGTGACCTGCAGAGCTGCCCTCCACCTCGAGCCAGGATTCAGCGAGACGGGGAACAGGAAGGCTCAAGGCGGGGAAGGCTCTTCCGCATACTCCGAATCCTCCGGAACCGGCTGTGAGGAAGCGGAAGCGGGCGAGCGGCGCCGGGCGGGGGGCGGCCATGGCCATGGCGGGGGGAGCGCAGGGCTGCGAGCAGGGCTGCGAGCAGGGATGCGAGCAGGGATGCGAGCACTACCGCCGGGGCTGCCGGCTGCGGGTGAGCGAGCGGGGGGCGGCCGTGCCGTGGCGGGGGTGGTGGCCGATCCGTGCTCCGATCCACGCCGTGTCCTTCCGTTCCCAGGCGCCGTGCTGCGGGAAGCTGTACCCGTGCCGGCTGTGCCACGACGAAGCCGAGGAGCACCAGCTGGACCGGTTCCGGGTGTCCGAGGTGCAGTGCATCCGCTGCCGCCTCCTGCAGAAGGTGGGTCCGGGGAGCGGGGGCGCGGAGCTCGCAGAAGGGGCCAGCTTGGGAGGCACCGCCCTGGGTCGTCGGTCACACCTCCCTGCTCCAGATGGACTGTGGCGGGATGTTGTGGCAGGGGAGCTTTAGGTTGAGTAGTAGGAAAAGGTTCTTCACCCAGAGGGTGCTGAGGCACTGGAACAGGCTCTTCGGGAAAGTGGTCACGGCCCCAGTCCTGACAGGGGGCAGGAGGCATTTGGACAGTGCTCTCAGGCACCGGTGGGATGCTTGGAGCTGTCCTGTGCAAGGCTAAGCGTTGGACATAATGAACCTTGTGGGTCCCTTTCCAACTCAGGATATTCTGTGATCACAGAGCATATGGCACAGGGTTGTGTCCAGGAGGCTCTGGAATATCTCCAGTGAGGGAGACTCCACAGCCTCTCTGGGCAGCCTGTTCCAGAGCACAGGAAGGAAGGAAGTGCTTCCTCCTGGTCAGATGGAACTGCCTGTGCACCAGTTTCTGCCTATTGCATCTTGGCCTGTGTCTGGGCGCCGTGGAGCATCCTCTTGGCACCTTCCTCATCTCTCCAGACGTTGATTAGATCCCCTCAGCCGTCCTTTATCAAGGCTGAACAGGCCCAGCTCCCTCGGCCTGCCCTCGTAAGAGAGATGCTCGAGCGTGTTGATAACTCCGTAGCCCTCAGGCCTTGCTCCAGCAGCTTTGCGCACCTCTTGGAGCCCAGGGCTGGACCCAGCACGCGGAATGTTCCTGTCCCCTCAGGCCCAGCAGCGCTGTGAGGGCTGTGACAGCCTCTTTGGGGAGTACTACTGCGACATCTGCCACCTGTTTGACCGTGACAAGAAGCAGTACCACTGTGAGGAGTGCGGCATCTGCAGGTGCGTGCGGGCGGCGGGCCCGGCTCCCCGGGGACCGGCCCTGCCCTGACACCTCTCTCCGCAGGATTGGCCCCAAGGAGGATTTCTTCCACTGCTCCAAGTGCAATCTGTGCTTGAGCCTGAGTCTCCGAGGAAAGCACAAGGTGAGGATACACCGCTTACCTCCGTATCTTAAAAAATAGCACTTTGAACGTGAAGCTGGGTGTGCCTCAGGCCCATCTGAGGCCACAGGAACAGGGAGAGGAGTGGGTTCTGCTTCTCTGAGTTCACCTAACAGCAACACAGAGGCCACTAATTGAAGACATAAGCAATTGTACATGTTGGAAGTTTACAGTTTAGAAAAACACAGATAACTATACAGCAGGATAACTTTTTTTCTCTTTTTCCATTTGCAAAGTGTATTGAAAATGTCTCCAGGCAGGACTGTCCAATATGTTTGGAGGTGAGCAGCTTCTTTTCATCTCCTGGATTACTGTGTGGCCCTATTTTTGACTGTGTCTAAATTAATTTTCTTCTCTTTTGTCTTATATTTGCTTCAAAATAGGATATTCACACATCTCGTGTTGGAGCCCATGTTCTGCCGTGTGGTCACCTTCTTCACAGGTAAAGCAGACACCTGAGAAAGGGGAATATCTGCTGCCTGCTGTGGGGTATTAATTCAGCAGCATTCAGTCTGTATCAGCTGCTGGTTTTGGGGGACCCACATTGTGGGGACAGTCTGTTTCACCAGGAAGTATTTTCTTTAGGAGGATTGTCTTCCTTCTCAGTCCGTTTTGACAGTGTGAAGCTCTCCTCTCACTTGGCCTAGGGATGTTTTTAATGTCTGCCTTGGGGATACCTGTGTGTCTTTTCCCTTTGTGCAGTCCAGGTGTGTTACCTGTCAGTGATTCCATTCTTCTTACTGACCTGTGTTTCCTTTTCAGAACATGTTACGATGAAATGCTGAAGGAGTAAGTATTTCCAAACATCTTTCCTCTCGATATTAACCTAGTCCAAACATACAGCTCCAAGAGGTAAAGATCATGATGACAGTTCTGTACCAAATTAAAGCCAGAGATAAAGGGCTGACTTAAAGGGATAAAGGGCATTTAATTTCCAATTCTGTTTGCAAGAACTTGCTGTTTCATGGGGTTTGTTTGAAACTTGTCCCTACAAATGGACTTGTTTCGTGGCCTCACTCCAGCTTCTGATGTAGATGTTTCCCCCTCTTCCTGCCAGAGGCTACAGGTGTCCTTTGTGCATGCACTCAGCCCTGGACATGACCAGGTACTGGCGCCAGCTGGACAGCGAAGTGGCGCAGACTCCCATGCCCACGGAGTACCAGAACATGATGGTGGAGGTAAGAGGTCAGCCTTGCCCCTGCTCTGGTTTTCATGGAGCTGTGCCTCGCAGTTACTGGCAGTAGAGGGCACTAGGCACGTGTGGTGTGCTGGATCAAAAGTCAGCCCAAGGGGTGGGGAACGATGAGGAAAAGTCACGTGTAGGCTTAGGGTGTTCATCTCTCCTGTTTATATACACACACTGCTGGTGCTGCAGCCTGTCCCTCCCTTCCCTGTGTGCCTGCAGATCCTTTGCAACGACTGCAATGCCCGCTCCACGGTGCAGTTCCACCTCCTGGGCATGAAGTGCCAGAACTGCGAGTCGTACAACACCGCCCAGGATGGGCGGTGCCGGCTGTCCTTGGAGGAGCAGTGAGCGGGAACACGCCGCGATCGGCCGGGCAGGGAACGGTCTGAGACTGTTTTACAAAGGGAGCAACTCTTGTCAGTAAAAATTCCAGTGTTCCAAGTTCAAGGAGCCCTTCACTGCGTCAGGGAGTTTAGAAGAGCAGCATGAGATGTGATGAGCAGCTGATGCAGCAGCAGGAGGAGTTTTGGGGCAGCTGAAGGGGAAGGGAGGTGGAGGTGCAGCTCCTGGGGCTGCAGCTGCCGGGGAAAATGGGTCGCTTTGAGAGACCTTTTGGGCTGGAGCCGACACCCGCAGGGTTGTGTGGGAGGGCGTGGAGTTCCCGGGAATGATGTGTGTGCTCGGCCGGAGTGCTGCACGGGGCAGCGGGTGGGCGTGGCATCCTTGGCTCCCTTCGTGCAGTGTCACCTGTGAGTCCAGAATTCCCTCCAAACGAGGGAACTGCCCTGCCTGCTGGGATGAACAGCTGGAAGATCAAGCTGCAAAGCCACCTCTTTTCCCCTGGACACTCATCCTGACTTGCTGCCGTCCCTTCACTCAGATTCCTTTGCCAGCTGCAGTCCCTTTTTTCCCCATTTCTTCCTCATTTTGCGCTGTTCACTGGCAAAGGCCGAGGTGTTGTCGGGTTTCAGACACATACACAGCTTGATTTTGCTGGTTAAGTACCTAAAGTGAAGCTGAGCCTGAAATGCTCACTGAACAGCAGTCCAGAGGCACTCCAGTAGTGCAGGGACCAATTTTCTGTGGTTTTGGCGTTTTAATTGTAGAACTTCCCTGGGGGGAGAGAATTGGGGGGGGAATTACTGCCTTGTAAAAGAAATAAAACCCCCAACCGTACCCTTCTTTGTGTAACATCCTGCCCGAGGTGTTTTGCAGTCTTAAATATTGCAGAAACTTCTTGATTTCTGTGAATTTCACATGCAGATACTTTACAGTAATACGATGTCAAAAAGGGTGAGTTACTCTTCAGGTTACGACTACTCGTTTTTAACTTGTTCTGTTTTAAAATGAGCTTTTCTTAATCCAGCAGTGCCCCTTTCCATGTGGAGTATTTAGGATTTGGATGATAGCTATTGTAGCTTGCCTTGACTGGGGTACCTTTTTCTGGAGCACTTTTCTCACTGCTATAAATAAATGTAAAATAACGTCTCTATTAAAATAAACAAATGACACTGTGCGTGATGTGCTCTCCTTTCACACATATACTCCCTGGAAATTCCCAGCTGAGTTTAAACCATGATTCAGTGCTGAAAAAATGGTTGGATGTGGGGAGGTGTGAGGCCTGAGACACTGTTAGGAAAATAAGTGCTTCGTTTTTTTACAAGCTCCTGTGTTTTCATATTTTCGTTTTGTGGTGCAAGCAAGACTCCCTGCTGCTTTGGTTGGCACCTGGTGACTCCACCTCCTTCCCTGGATGGACACCTGCTCCCAGGTAAGCCTGGAAGTGCCAGGGGGGCTCCCATCAGCCTGCAGCAGTTGTCATCCCAGAAAACTCAGTGGCCAAGTGGCCTTGGAGCGTGTTGCTAATGGTAAAACCGTGCTGGTCAAGTCCGCAACCAAGCAGGTTTGCTCTCAAATGGGAAGCTAATTTTATTCCAGCTGGAAATATTCCTGTTTGGGTTCCAACCACAAGAGGAGGCTGACAGAAAACCCTTACTTGAGCTGAGCTTTAGAAGAGCAGTTCCTGCTGAACTTTGGTATTGGGAAGGAAAATGATTTATGGTGTAGGATCCAGGTGATTTTGACCTTTTGCTCTCCTGTTTTTGGTGTTTGCCTCTGGAAAGTGCATGAGGGAATGGGAATGCTGAGGGAATGCTAAACCATTGGTGTGTTTACCTTGGCACCGAGCCCTTAACTCCCTTTGCCAGGGAATAAATCTCACAGCAGGGAAAGGAATGGCATTTTCAGGGGATAAAGGACAACAGGGTGGAAAAAGACGGCCAAGGAGCTGCTTTATGGGATGGGAGCACGGAGCTTTGCTGCCCTGTCTGTGGAGATGCAGACGATGGGAGTGGGAAGGATGCTCGGATCAGTGCATGAGATGATCCTGGGATGGAAGCAGCAGCTGCCTTGGCCAGAGCCTATTGGGAAGCTCCTGCAGTCCCTGCCACCCGAATCCAGCCTTGCTCACCCATCTGGGCCACAACTGGGAGCAGATGGGATTAGTGCTGCCTTGTGGGAAAAACGTGGAGATGCAGCAGGTGCAGGGACTGCAGCCACACACAAGGTCCCGGAGCTATTAATAAAGCCAGGGCCTGCTGGAGTATGCAGAACTTGGGAGAGGGGCTCGGGAAGGCAGCAAGGGGAACAATGCAGGACTGGGGGGCTCGGCTGAGCCCTCCATCCCATGGGAAGGTGCAGGAAGATGGCTCAGGAGCTATGGGGAATGGGGATCCCCAATTTTGGGCTGGTTTGATGCCTCTGGTGTGGTTTTGGCTTGCTCCAATAGCATCATTTGGGATGAAAGTGGTGATGTTGTGTGTTAACCTCCGGTTCAGCCGCCCCCTCCTGTGGCTTCCCCGCTGCTGGGGATGGTGTCTCGCCTCTTCCCGGCCACAGAGGGTCCATCTGTTTTTACATTTCCAGCTGGAAGGAACGCAGTGAGGGAGAGGCTCCTCGTGTTGTGCTATTTATACCTCAGAGGGGCAGCTGAGCATCTGTCTCTGCAGATCCAGGCTCAGCCCAGGGGTGTGCTGAGACCTCCATGCTGGAAATGGGGCAGTTTCCTTGGATTTGCTCCTTCACGGTCCGGGCTGGAGTTGGCTTCTGACACCTGACCCTATTCCTGTGCCTAAGAAGCAGCCAGGAGCTACTCCTTGCTACTCACTCCAGTAGCTCCAGCAGGAGCCCGAGGAGATGGCACTTGGAAACAGGGGTGATATATGGGAATATTCACAAAGGAGCATAACTGGGGAGGCCAGGGGGAGCCTGGAAGCGGTGCTAGAGCAGCTCTGTGGCGAGGGCGAGGCGGGAGGCCCGGAGCGGCGTCGCGTCATCCCCGGCACCGCTGCTGGGGAATGGGATGTTCCGCACGGAGCTGTGCAAGCTGTTTATTTTCCTATATAAATAAAATATCTCTGAGAGGAAGCGGAGCCAAAGGGGGGGTGGGGGGAAGTGGGGGAGTTGGGAGGAGGTGGAATTGAGCCAAGATAAGGGGAGCCTTTGGGAAAAATGGGAATTTGCTGCTGTTGCAAATAAAACAAGCTGGTAGGAGCTTGTAGTAAAAAAAAACATTGTTTTTTAAAAGAGTAGGAAAAAAGCCCTTTTTTATGGCATGCTTGGGTTGCTTTTCCCCCTTTTTCCCTGCTATGCTCACATGGGACAGGAACCCCTCCATCAGCCAGAGGCTCTGAGGTGGCATGAGAGGGGTGTTTGAAGTCATTGCCTGGAACACAGGCACCCTCCCTCCGAAGGCATTACCCCCCAAAATAGTGTGTTTTCCTCTTGGCAAACTCTTATTCCCTAGGCTTCCCTGTGCCTTGGCTCATGCTGGCAACCAGTCCTGCAGATGTAAACACATTCTCCATGTCCTTATCATCCATGTCACAGGGCAGCTGCATTGGGAATAAAGGCACTGGGGATGGTGTCTCATCCCAGGGAAGTGAGGAGTCTGTTTTTACCCCGGGATATCCCCAAAAATATATACAGATTTTTCCTTGCATTGTAGGCAAGAGAGAGTCATTCATTTTGAGCATCCAGGCACAGGGTTGAGCAGGAAAACTGACACCCCATTTCTGTCCTCCCTCATGAAAAAGGAATTTATTCCCTAGGGGTTATATAATTTTTAGGAAAGGTGATGGCTTTTCCTCTCCCTTTATTCCCTCAGTTTAGCAGCAGCACCACAGTTTTTTCCCAGACAAGAAGGGTGGTGGTTTTTGACACAGTCTGGTGTTTTTTTTAGCCAAGGTAGCATAATTTGCTGCTTCTTGGGTGCCAAAAAGGTAAAAAGGAATTTTGCTCATCCTAAGCATCTTCAGAGCCTGTGCTGCCCTGTGTATGCTCCCAGCTCAAACAGCTTTCCAGGCTGGCCGTGGCTGGGAGGTGCAACAACCATTCACAGATTTGTTTTCCGTTTTCACCAGGTTTGAACTAAAAAGAGGTTGAGGAACATACAGCAGAGTTGAAAGGATGGACCCCTGAACAGGCTGGAAAAGGCTCAGGAAGAAAAGGAAAATGCACAATGATTGCACTTCCTCTTGGGAAGCGGAGCTCCCCTCCTTTCTCCTGACCTTCCCAGGTGCCTGCTGTGGTGCCGGCCGCATTCATTACATTGGCTTGATGGAAATCCAGAGATGATGCATCTCTCGCAGGAAGCAATCATGGAAACGCCCCAAGCTTTGATGTTTCCAGGGATGCTCCACTTAGGAGGCAGGGTGAACAGCAGAGCCTGTTCCCAAGCCTGCACCACCTGTACTGGGACACCCCAAAAGTCTGCAGCACCATTTAGTGCTGGTTTATTTATTAAGGTCACCCAGCCTGAAGGCTTTGCTTTCCACTGCCAGGGAATTTAGCCAGAGGGAGAAGTGGCTGAACAACCCCTTCCCAAACCAGCCCTGCCATCAGCCACCCCCAGCCTTCCCACACTAAAAGCTGAACACGAATTGGGGATTAAAAGAACACTCCGCTGTATTTTAGCAGCCAAGTTTTTTAAGGATTGGAAACAAAGCTGTGGAGCAAGCAGCCACATGTGTGAAATGGATGGTCAGTGCATCTTCCCATGGGCTCCAGGGCTGCTTTCAGGACCAAAACCCTCACAATTAAATGGAAAAAATTAAATTAGGAACTTCTGCACAGAAGCACCTGCAGGAAAAGAAAGGGAGCAGTGACTGAGCAGCCCCATAACTGTTCATGGTTCCTGGTGAGATAAGGCAAAGGATTTCATAGCAGGGCAACACAGGGAAGTGATTTTAGGGAAAGGGACATGTGAAAGCACAGGAGACCCTGGCACACTGCTGGCTCTGGCTCAGCAGTCCCCCACTCCCCCCAGATCACAGAGCAGCAGCATTTCAAAGGATGCCACAGCACTGGCTAAACCTCCATCCTCTCCCTTGTCCTCCCCAGCCCTTCCCCCTGGGGAATTTGGGTTCCCTTGCCTACAACAAGTGGCTGACCTGCCCCAGGACCCGGTTTCCTACTCAAAGGCCAAAATTCAGGTTTATTGTCAGCACTGCACACCCGCCCTCCAGTTCCTGTCATCCACCAGACCCGTGGTAATCCTGCCTGAGGCAGGGGCTCCGTGCCCGGCATCTCCTCGACAGCGGATGCTCTGCTGCAGAAGCGCTTATAAATTAAGGATTTATGGGGGTTTTTCTTCATCCCTGCTAGGAATCATCATAGAGGGGGTTGTTGTAGTTGCCCCAGGAGCCGTAGTCGTGGTCGTCCAAAAGCCTTCCATAGGAGGAGTGCCTGCCAGGGAAAGCACACCGGTTACTTCGAGGATTTATTTGTTATTTTGGCATGGGATGGAGAAATATTAATGCAAGGGCTCCCTAGGTCAAGCTGTGGGATATTTTAAGAGGAAGCGCCAGGAGAAGTGAAGAGAAGCCCAGGTTGAATTTTGCCCCCGTTGAATGAGACTGGACAGGGCAGGGAATTAAAACAAGACCTTTGCTCATCTCAGCTGTCAGCAAAGCCTCATTAGGGATGCTCAGCACTGGGCTCTGCTGCTGTTTATTGTCCCAGTGACAGCGAGACCCACGGCAGCAGCTTTCCCAAGGGATAATTACTGGTTATGACTATGCTGAGCAGCGTCTCTGGCATTTGAGCGAGGCTATTGTAAAATGAGGAATTGAAACTCTGCTTTCCAGTGCAGGAGCAGTAAGAAACAGAGCCATGCTGGCACCAGAGGCTGCACATTGCCCTGCCACACTTGGGACAGCATCTCCCTGGGGCTTTGCACCTTCCTTGTGATGGTGAGAGGGGCTGCAGGGAGCCTGGGGGGGCAGGGGACACACACCACCCCCCCTCCCAAACCCAGCCTTACCTGATCTTGAGGTAGGCGGCTGCCCCGAACACCAGCACCACCACCACGATGACCGTCACGGTTATGGCCACGATGCTCCCTGTGGATGATCCACCAGAAAGGGCAGGGTTCAGCCCCCCGAGTCCCAGCTCCACGGCACACAGCCCACACCCCAGCTGCTCCCAGTTCACCCACACCAGCTGTCTCTGACGGGGGGAATATTCCTTCACTGCTTCCCAAAGAGGATGCTGGGGCCCCTCTGTTTTTGCAATGATCCCCTTCCCATAGAACAGGGCAGGTATATGTAGGATGAAACACAGCTGGGTTTTGCTTGGGCACTACAGACTCACTCTCTGATGCTCCTCCCAGCACCAGGCAGCATTTAGTGCTGAGATAAGGCTAGGAAAAGCTCCAGATCTCCCCTTTCCAGCTGTATGGAGCACTTTTAAGCTACCTGTGTTTGCACAAGGGGATAGGGAGAAGCTCATGTCGGCTTCCTGAGATCTCCAGGAGGGAAAATTAAAACCTACATCATCCTAACTCAGGCTGCACCCACCATCCAGCCATTTGTTTCCTCTCATCCTTAAGTGTTTCAAGTCAAATTTAGAACTGAGGATTTTATTCGCATCTCCAGGCAACCGAGATTTCTTATCCACCACTCCCGGTCTCTGCCAGTGGATCAGATGACACAGGCTCCTCCAGGAAATTTGCTGAATGATGCTCTCAGGAAGCTGACCACCTCTTCCCTTCCAATTTGGTGGGTCTGCCTCTCCTATGAGAGCACCCTGAGGCGGGCATTATATCTGTGTATGCATACGGGGGGCAGTGGCGCTCACCTGCGCTCAGGGCACGCGGGACCTCCTCCATGGTGACTCCAGTGGTTTTCTCAGAGGCTGTGGCCTCGGCTTGGGTGGGGCTCATCACAGTCACTGCGGGGGATGTTGGCTCCATGGCCAGGCTCGAAGCCATGGCCAGTGTCCCCAAGGAAGGGACATCCTTGGCCAGCAGCGGTGGCTGGGTAGCGCCGGGGCTCGCGAGGACAGGCGCTGGGGACGAGCCCGTGCCGGGGGGTGAGTAGGGCTCACTGGTGGGAAGGGAGGAGGGAGGTGATGGCACAGCTGTGTCTGCGGGGCTGGGAGCCGCCCCCAGATCCACCGTGCTTCTTGCCAGGCTGGCAGTGTTTGCTGTCCGCGGAGCCGGGGCCGTCTCCGAGCGGGACGGCGCCGAGCTGGGGCTGGAGGCTGCGGGGGCACCACCTGCAGTGGCCACGGAGCTCAGGGACACCGAGACAGGAGCGGGGGACGGTGCTGCCGCAGGGGTGGTGGCGTTGGGGCCATCCCTCTCCACAGACCTGGAGGAGGTCCCATCTCCGGAAGGTGCCGTGGGCAAGGGCAGCGAGGGCTGGCCTGGAGCTGGCGTGGGCACATCCGCATCCCTGGAATCTGGTTTCACTGGGACACCCTCCCAGAGGAAAGGGGGGCTGATGGGGCTGAGAGGTGATTCTGGGGAGTCATCGCACAGTCCTAGGGGTGAGACAAAGGAATGTGAGTAACAGGGCAGTCCTTGGGGCCAGCTGGTGTTTGGGAGAGCACTGAAGGGTTTGGGAATTAAGCTGGAAATAAGTTTGAGTTTTAAAATGCTGAGAGCCATCTAAAATAAAGAGAGGGGAAATACAGCTGTGTACCTAGAGGTGAGGTTTAAACCAGACCAGTTGTCCTGGCATAAACCAGCCCCATGTTTGCCCCAGTTTGGGATATCCCCATCCCCAATCACCCCCTCCATCTTCCCAGCATCTGCTCCCAGCAGCAGGGGAAGAAGCTCCTCCTCACAGCAGCCACTGTGCAGCTGGGAGTGATAACACAAGACGCCTCTTTCTCCTCTCCCCCCATTTCCTTGTGCATTCATTCATTTGTCTCCATTTCTTAGCATGAAGATGAGTCATTTCTCCCTCTGTCCCCACCAGCTGACTGCTGGGGCTTTTCCCCCCCTTCCTAGGGCTGAACTCAGCACTGGTCCAGCACTGGCCCCCTCAGGGTGGCTGGGATGAGGGAAGAGTGTACCAACACTGCATGACATCGGGAGGCATTTTTATTCCATGTATTCATTTATTTACACCCCCAGAGCATCTCAAGCCCAGCACTGGGAAGAGCAGGAACTCACTCCAGCTGCAATGAACTAATCATGAGTGCAGAGGACAGAAACATTCAGTGCCTGCATGTGGAAACAATGGGATCTGGCACTGGTGAGCAGGGACTCATGAATCCTGCCAAAATGTCTTTTTTTAGTTCTGTGGATACCCATGTGAAGGACCCTATTTCACAAGCAAAGGGGTCTTGGAGGTGGGACTGAGGCCATGGCTGCTCTTTTCCCCTGAGGACAAGCACTTGGAGATGCCTCTGAGTTTTCACCTTCCTCAGGCTGAGGACACAAACCATAGGACAGGGAGGAGGAGAGGAATGACAAGCTGGGATCTGGTTACTGAATAAGCCATCTGGCCACCACAGCAGCAGGGAAGCCTGGACCAAGGATCCTTCACACCAAGGTTCAGAATCCATCCATATTTCAATAATCTTTGCCCCAACACACCTGGACCTTTCAGATTTCTCCAGCAGAGAGAAATATACCAGAGAGCCTCTGCAGCCCAACAAGCCCATCAAGCACAGCAGGGTCCTCCCGGGCCTGGGAGCTCCTTGGGAAGTTTGTTACCTCTGTAAATGTAGATGCTCCCAGTCTCTCAGGGACACGGGCAGCTTTCCACCTCTCCACAAAGCCACCCTGACATCCCAGAGCGCTTGGGGTCAGGAGAGCTCCCATGATCTGCCTGAACTTTGGAGGCTCCCAATAGGGAGCTGGAGAAGCTGGCAGTGCTGCTAGCCTGGATGAGTCAGGAACTTTCCGATAATATCTGAGGGGTATAAATTGGGAGGCTGAGCCAGAACTGGAGGCAGGAACAATCTTTGGCTGCTGGCTGAGCACTCCCAGCCAAGGAGGTCACAAGTCACAGGGACTCTTCCCAGGAGAGCGAGCACGACCAAAGGCACTGCTCAGCTCAGCCCTGGTCTTCCCTGTGAGCAATCCCTGTGCCAGTGCTGTGCTATCCCCTTCTCCCTCCAAGCCATCAGCTCCACTGCCCTTGGGGTCTCACCCACAGGAGATAGCCCCAGGAAATCCCAGCCATGATCCTAGAGGCAATGCAGGCTGCTTCTGAATGGAGTTAGGATTGAGGGACAAAAAGGACCTGCTTGAGAGCCTCCTCAGCTGGTGCTCCACACGTGCCCATCTATATCATTGCACCCAGTCATGGGCAGCCTGTCCCTTAGAGTCCTCTTACCAATGCATCTGACAGGGAAAATCAAAGGGAAGCAAAAGCCAAGGAGAGCTTTCCTTTGTTTCCCCAACGCCTGGCCTGCGGGAGCTGATGCTGGGAGCAGGAAGCAGAGCAGTGCCCAGGAACAAGGGACAAAATACACAACTACCACACTTCATCCAGGACTTGAAAGGCTAAAAACACCTCGACCAGGGGCTGTCAGAGGGACTGAGGGATGTTAGCTCCGACAGGATGCCGAGCATAGCTCAGCCCTGAGGAATTTGCTCATCTAATTCACTTAAGACAGTTGACCACCCTGCTGGAATCCAGCACAGAGCTGAGGCAGGGGGTGGCCAGATGAGGTCAACACCTCGGAAAGAAGTAGTGTCACAGTCCAGAGCCCCACAGGAACTTTAGAGAGTCCTTTTCCTAGTTTTTTTTTTTAATAGGAATACAGAAAATGGCCAAGAAAAGAAGAACTCAAAGCCATGTCATCCAAATATCCTGCTCTTGGGGAATATTAACCCTAATCACATGCTGACCTAAGGAATGAGCCTGATGAATTATCTCTCTCTCCTCCTGCCATGCTGCTGTCCTGGCTCCTGGAAGCCAGAAGGGCAGGTCTTGCCCTTGCAGGAGCTGAGCAATTCTCATGCTCCTCTTGGGAAAGAGCTGCTTGACCTGGGCTGGCAGCCTCTCCAGAATGCATTTCCCAGGCACTCCAAAAGCCATTGCAGCAAATCCTAAATTGATCTGCCAGCTGAAACGCAGCATAAAAGCCACCAGAGAACATCTCCAGCCCGAGTGAATGACATCAGACTGGAGCAGCCACGCTGCAGCAAACAAACCTCCTCTGATAAGGCAGAGACAGAGCTTTTATCGAGCTTCACTTCAGAACTCATCACCTCGGACACAGCCGGAGGAGGCCCACATGACCTAACCCACGTGCCTGCTCTCAGCCCAAATTAACCACAGCACCCAAGCCCCAGCTGCAGCCAGGGATGCTCCTCTAGCAGCCAAGGCCAAAGGGATAATGAAAGTTTCCATAACATGGGTATTATTTGTTCTGCCTGCCAGCAGTGGATCCGGACTGTACTTACACCAGGAATCCCACCACCTGTTCTGAACAAGAAATACAACAACAGGAGGACAACAAGGAGAGCTGCTGGACACACACACCCCCCACACTGTGCTTGTGCAGTCAGCTTGGGTACCACTTTCAGCTGGTTCTGGGGCAAACACCAAAAAACCCAAGTAACCAAGACCTTACCTAATCATCACACAGCTCTATAAAGCAAAACTCTGTAGAAGCCTCAGCCTTTAATCACAAGAGTGAACACAAAAAGACCTTTTCCCAGTCCTGTATATGATGCTCCTCACCAAATGCTGATGACAGAAAAGCTCTGAGTCCCCTGAGGGTGCCTTGGTTTATAACCAGGTTAAGTGATGCAGAGCAATAAAACAATCTATATATAAGTATAAGTAAGGATTTCCTGCCCATGACCTCATTGGCTCAGCTTTGGTTCCTGTGGCTGGGGATTCCCATAACTTGTGCTGGTTTTTTGTAGTTCCCCTCCCCCTATTAATGCTGAGGTATAACTTTCATTGTAGCTCTTTGCTATAAAACCAGCAGCATCTGGCTGTGGATGGCAAAAGCTCTCCTTAAAGTAGCTAGGACTAAACCAAACTGGTTTTTGCTTTGGGTTCAACGAGTTTTTCCAGCTGTTCAGCCCTGCACTGCCTCACCTTCACCATGCAGTTTGGGATTTGGGGATGTTCACTTCTCCCTGGCTGGAGGCCCCATCTGCAGTGCACAGGGGTGTGACTGAGCTCTCTGCTGGTATGGGGAAGGAACACAGAGGATGTGGTGGTTGGTTTGGGCCTTTAACTTGGGTGTTTCTTTTTCTGGGGCACTGCAGGGGACTCCTGCCTTGCTATCCCCAAGAAATACGGATGATAGGGAGGTCTGGGAGCAGCTCTGCAGGCTCTAAGCTCTGTCTCAAACCCACCAAGCTTTCCAGAGGGAACACCCAGCTGGATTAGCGATGGGAAATGCTGACTCCTGGGGGTATCTCTGGCCTGAGGTGTGCAGCAAAGCTCCAGCACTGCATGTGCATGCTGGTGACCCCCAGTGTTAGCAGCAGCACCCCTGGCTCATGTGCTGCTCCACTCTTTCCTGCTCTATCTTCTCTGTTTTCCATGCCAGGGTCTGCTGGCAATGGTATGGAACCAGTTCTGAGAGGAGGAAGAAACCGAGGGAGAAAACCAGGGGCCAGAAACACGAACAGGTAAAAGGCAAAGCTGTTCCCTGCCTGGTGTGAAGGAGCCAAGGCCGTCAGATCCAATAAATTTGCAGTTGCTCTGATTTACTGGCGAGCCGAGCTGGCTTCCTGCATGATTAGTTTTATTCTGCTGCATGGTCGTTAAGTGGTTGAGGTCTAATTGCTCTGAAGCCTCTGTAGCTCAGAGAAACAGCTACCAGAGAAATCCATGTGCTGTGTCCATGTGCCCCCCGTCATCCCCAGCCTCTGGCCCAGCCATGCAGCTGGCCAGGACACCCCAGGCGTGTCCCTCCCTGAGGATGGGGCTGCTGCTGAGCCAGCCCATCGCCATCCACCTCCCTGGATGTAGCAGCACCTCCCAGAGATGCACAGCCTGCCCCTTGCTAAAGGGGAGAGCTAAATCCATGGGCTAAATAAAGGAGGGGGGGGGCTTTGGGGATCTGGCAAGAAGAGATTGAAGCGAGGTCCTCCCTGGCCAGAGAGCAGCAGCCACTCTTCTCCAGGCTGCTGCATGGGAGGAAGGAGCTAATGTGGAGGCCTGGCTCGCTCCTGCACACTCTCCAGACCCTGAGGAATGCTGTTGCAGGCAGACTCCCCTTGAGGAAGCAGGAGGAAAGCTTCACCACCCTGCAGTCTCCGCTCTTCCCAGCTGAAAACAGCTTTTAAAATTCACATGGTTCCCTGTGTGCCATGTGGTCCCTCCTTCCTTTCCTGGGGTGGGTGTCCAAGTTCTCTCCAGATACCACCTGCCCCATGATCCAAACCCAGAGGTGAGGACTGTTGGTGGCATAACAAACCCACCCTCCACCCAAAGAGAAGGTGGTGTTTCCTCCCCAGAGCTAAGTGTTGCTTAATTATTCAACTCATGGAGCCCTCAGTCCTGATGTTGCAATGAAATTGTAGCAGAAAAGAAGGTGAAGAGGAATTTTTAGGTGTTTTTTCCTCCTTAGAGTGGCAAAGCACCCTCTGGCTACTGGTCAGCCTGTACAGCCAGTGGTACCTGATGAGGACTTGGGGTGAAAAGCAGTAGCTGACAGCACCAGCTCTTTCTAAAATTATGTTTTGCTTGTTTAAATAAAAAAATACATTAAGTAAAATGTATTTAATACACTGAAACATGCAAACAGGTGTTATGCTGTGTGATTTCCCTGGAGAAGGGGAATAAGGGATCTCATGGGAGGGGATGATGTTCGTTGTCTCTTTGGGCTGGGAGCTGGCAGGTGCTCACAATGCTTTTTCTCAGGCATATCTCTCTGGAGCCAGCCAGGAGTTTTGCAAGCAGCAGCTCTGCCCAGGTGACAACTCCCCAGCTCCATAATTTTCCTGGCTGGCTGTTAATTAGTGCTTCTAGGTGCAGCTTCCAACATGCATCAGCCCCATTCCAGCCCCTCCCAGGGAGAGAAGCAACTGGGTTCGGCAGAGGAATTTTAGAGCATCCTCTGGTATTAGAGGCTGATTGCTCATTTGGGCTGGGAGAGGGGATAATTACCCACCTCCCCTGACCTTCAGCTCATGGAGGAGCAGAGTGCTTAACGATTTGCCTCCTCAGTGGCAGCTTAAAACAGCCCATGAGACTCCGAGACCCCTAAAAAGCGGCTCTTCCACCCCGGAGTCTCCACAAAGAAGCACTTAAAATCTTAAAAGCCAAGAGCTGCTTTCTAAAGGTACTTAAAAATGTGTCAGCTGGGGCAGGGGGGGAATTGCTGAAGGGGAGAGCGGGCTCGGGGCTGGGCACCTCGTCAGGAAAGCAAAGCAGGTTTCAATTTACATCCAGAGCAAGGAGTAATAACAGGATAAAAACTTCCTTGTGCAAGACGCTGTTATTTCATTACGTGGCCAGGCAAAGCCCAGACTTATTTTACTCCTGGCCAGTGACGTCCTCACTGTCATTTAGTCCTGAAGAATGAGCTTGAAGCATATTTAAATCGTGCTTTGTGTTTCCTCCCAAGTGAGATATATATATATGTATTTTACATATATATATATATATATATGATTTTTAAAAAATAATTATTTCAATGGGGAAAAAAATGTCATAGAAAGCATCTGAAAGATGTTCTAGGGCTGTTTGGGAGCAGCCTGAGAGCCATGAGACCACAGTCCAGGGAAATCTTTTCTGTTTTGTCTGCCAAGTCTCGCTGGCATTAGTGCTTTAGAAGAGGGATGGTCGTGGGAACTGCTTTGGGTTTGGCCCGGGCGCTGGGA
>VZRX01006120.1:6565-30171 GCA_013398075.1 Notiomystis cincta
CAAAACACTAAACTGTGACCAGGACCATAATACATAATTCATTAGTGATGCTTTGCTGTTTATTATGTTGTTGTCAGAATCTCCTTAGTGTATGAAATGAGCACTTTGCTAATCCACATATTTATAACTCACAGAACACTCTGCATTTGTCAACAGATTTAAGAGCAATGTTGTAGTGAGGTCTCAAGCTGCCTTTATTACATTTGCCAAGCATACCACACTACAACATTGCATAATATCCTACTAGATGTAACTTATTAAAAGCCAGCAATGATTAGGAGCCAGTTCCAACATCAGGATTCAAAATTTAGTTACAATGAGGCCAACAAATAAGCTTTTCAGCATATTTTTATTTGAAAGCTGAACTCTGAAATCCAGACTTAGCATATATGTTACCACTCTTCAATAAGAACTGGATCAAGATCATTTCATAGCCATCTTCAAAAATGGTTTGGTTTTATTACTGCAAGGCCACTGGTATCCTGTGACAACTGTAATATTCAACCATATGTTAAGGCAATTAAATATCTTATGCAGCTCATGAGAAAGATTAATATGCTAAGTACACTAAGAGCCTAGCAATACTGAGCAAAAAGATACCAAAGCTTGGTGGACAGAAATCTTGAGAGTAATTTCTGTAAAAAAGAAGATTGGAATGAACCTTCTCTCTCCCTTATGCCCTCACTGCCATGAATCACATCTAGGATTAAGTGACTACGCCAGCTGGTACTTTCTGAGAGAACTGGCTCAAAAAATGAAAATACAACCCGTATTCAAGCCCAGTAACTCAACAGCTAAGCCATTCAGCTATATAATGGGAGGGGAAAAAAACCCAAACTAAACCAAACATACCCAAGGTACCTCTTTTGCAGTAATTACATGGAGCAGTTGAACTTTCAAGAGAATATCTCAACAACTTGCATTTAAAAGTAATATATAAGTCTGTCTGTTCTTTATTTAATGAGCATCTAGTTACTGTGAGGACCTACAAACTATGCCTTAACACGTGTGTCCTAATCCACTTTACCACAGAGGCAGCTGTATTCACTCTTCTTTATGGGTCAGTAAATATTCAAGTGTGAAAACCAGACCACTTTAACAGCAAGAATAGCTAAGAGTCTTACATAAGGGTCACTTAAATAGCATCTGAGATGCATATTACCTCTATTCCAACCCCTTATAAAATACTTTGTAAGGAAGAGGTGTGAGACCATCTTCCATTATCCAAGCTTTGATCAATGGGTCTACAGCAGATCTAAAAAGCATCTCATTAGGTAAAATGCTTTGTGGAGGTTTCAGTAGGCACATCCTGACAAAACCAAGTAGGTTATGCAAGTAAGGTCCAAGACAAAAACTTTTATTCTAAATTCTAGAGCTCATGTGACAAGAACTTCTGTGTTATCATGACAGTGGTGGTTGCCAGCACTTGCTAACATCCAGAACTTTGTGAAGCACAGATCAGATAATTTGGATACCTGTATTTTGGAACAGGAATAGATTAGGAGTTCAGAGCACCTCGACTGAACGTATGCTTCCTCGAGGAATCAATAGCTAATTATATGTGTATAGAGATGGCCAAACAGGGCTTTTGCAAATTTGGGGGTTTTTTGTCAATGCTATATAGCTTCTGAAATACAGAATTCACAGCTGGTGAGCTCCAAGCACAAGCACTGCAGAGATATATCCATAATCTCTCTCCCTTACTGACTAATAGAGTACACAATGCTTGTTTAGAGAAGGGTATTTTAATGAGCTTTACTCCTTTTTTTTGTTCTCTGTACATGAACTTAATACACTTGTTCAGTGGAATGAAAACAGTTTTTAAAACCTTTCAAACTCCTAGCAGTTCAGTGGTGTTTCTCTGTGCACTGATTTTATACCATCTGGAGGAACCCACTATGTTAAAAGTAATGGCGGAAAATAACTATAATAAGGCAGTATGACAGACTGATGACTTTATACCATTTAGAGAAGTGTGTATATGTTTTGTATTTAAATTAGTCACTAGAAAATAGGGAGAACTGAACGGTAGATTAGACTGTCAGAGAACAGAGATGCACGCTGATTAAATACAAAGAAAGATCACTTCTGATTATCATTTTCTCCACAGTATGTCAGTGCCTGTTTTCAATCATTGGTTGTAGTGTAGGATATAGCAGCAAAATCTAAGTAGAAAAAAATTCTCATATTTTAGCAGATCAGTATAAAAACTGTTACACACCTTGTTGATACGAGTTATTGATTTCATTATTTTGTGTATGGACAAGATACAAGTTCTCTGCATCCGATTCCATCAGTTAATATTAGCACTTACAGCTTTGTAACTCTTTAGAGGCACTGGATATGCAAATCTGTATGCAACAGTAGTGTATTTCAGCTCTTTAATATGTCAAAAAGGATTCTCTATGCAATTTTTCACATATTATATATTTGTATGCTTGCATTTTATGTCTCACATTCAGGCTCAGTAAATTAACTCTTTAAATCCTTGAAAAGGAAAACATGTAATTTTAAATTTATGATAGGCTCATTCATAAGGATATTCAGTGTACTTTCATTAAAATGTTGTGAAATCTTGTTGTGGTTTAAAGGACTGTATCCAAATCAGTTTTAAATGGATTTTACTGGGTGTCTCATAGGTAAAGTAGAAACAATAGTTAAGATTAGCTTTTACCCCAAACTATAGTATAGTGGATATAGACCTTTTCTCAAAGGCACATTTATCACTTCACTTCTAAGGCTGCATCTTTAAATATGAAAAAAAACTTCTGTTCTGTATTTAGTGTAAAAGAAGATAGATAGCAATCCACCTGCTAAACTGTGTTTTCTGCAAGAGACATTGTTCTAAGGTTCATAGTTTATCAGCACAACCCCAATATTAGGTTTTTATATTTAAATGAGTTTTACATACAGAAATCAATAATCAATACAGGTATCAAACAGAATGGGCTGTCAGAAAGTCAAATCCTGTTTAAATATCCATTGCCAGACAAGGATAAATGCTGCAGCTTCAAAACTCGCAAATAACTAGAAATAGTATCACTTATGAATTTAAACAAAACAAAACAAAAAACACACACACAAAAAACCCAACCCAACCCAACCCAAAACAACAACAAAAAAAAAACACAACAAGAACAACCTGACACAATTACCAGGACAACCACTGAAAAGGATTGGCTAGTTTCACATGTTCTAAAGAGACTTCTTGTCACAAGCAACTTTTGCTTGACAAGATGTAATATATCACTCAAACTGTAAGTAAACATCAATAAGGAAGTATCCTATATAAATAAGGTTATGCACTAGAATCCTGAAATGATGTGACAATTGGTTTTCCAGTTTTAAATTTGCTGAAAACTTTTAACATCAGCAGGTTCTGAACTACTTCTGAAAGCAATACAGTTTCTTTTCCGTTTTTTCCCCTAATCCTCTAATTCCAAAACTTTAAAGTGAAATATTTATTTGGATCAAAGTACACACACATACACAAAAAAAAAAAAGTGCTATAACACAAGTACCTTTTAAGAAGAAGTGTAGTGCTGCACCTTATAACAGGAATACAAGGAATTAATTAATTTCTTTGGTCAGGAAGTGAAAAAATATATACTGTATTATTGTCTTACATGTTACAAAGCCTTCCAACACTCCTCATCATATACCTCTGTCTACACATGTAATGGTTAGTGGAACACTAACATGCTGCTCATGCCTTTTCTTCCAACAGCTATGCCAGACTGGACTGCCTTTCATCTCACAACTTCATTCTTCCAAGAATAATTCATGACTATGCTAAACCATATGTGCAGGCATCTTCATGTTATGCACATCTGGACAAGTGGCAAAGACAAGTGCAGTGTATTCTGCAAGCATTTGTGCCTAGGCAGCTCTCCAGTGTGCTGGAGGGAGATGGCACAGTCCCACATTTCCCTCAACTCTCAGGGCAAGGACTGCATCGAGACCTGTTCAATGCACACATTCCAAACAGACACAGTTCTGAAATACAAATGAGACTTGCTGGAAGAACACGGGATTCAAAGAGATTACTGGGTGATCTTCCATCAGCTACAACTGGTCAAAGCAAACTGCACAGAGTGATACTACCACAACAGACAAGTTCACAGGACAGACTGACAAGATAGAGCCATGTATTAACGTCCTGATTAGCACCGACAATCTCTGAGTGAAAGCAGCTGCTATTAATAAAGAAAATACTGTATCTGAGACCTGTCCTCTAGGTACCTGTCTATTCTCAAGCACTATGCAGAAAATGCTGATTAAAAGCCAAGTGTTGGCCTATTTGTCCAACTGCCAAAATGACTAGGTTTGGGGTTCGTTTTTTCCCTACAAATATAACCAACATATTAACTCTGAAGAGTTTTATTCAAGAGAATTGAAATAGTTGATTGAACAAGAACTCTAATTTCATATGGATAACATCTGCTCAGATACATATCTTGAACAGCTGGTTTATCAGTTTCTATTTTCAAGAATGTTCTAAGCATCTGAAGGCTTTTCACAGCTCTTGTGTCTAAATATATGTCCTCAAGACCTGAATTTGTGCTTTCATCACCTAAGTCCTGATTTCCATTAAAAAGCCTTCTAAAGTTCATTCAGTCTGGAAGATTAGTGACCAAGACTCTGAGGAATACTGTACAGTACTCCACAGTCTGAAAGACTGTTAGTAAACTAAGGTTACTGCATTTTGTCCTGCAGGTAATCTAAACTGAAAGCACTTTGTGCTGACAGCAGAAAAAACAAAGATGGTGGTAAGGATGTATGTGTGACTTACCAGCACACATGCTGGTAGTGGCCAACTTCTGGTTTTATATATTACTTTCAATAAATTGGCTTCATATCTTCTGAAGTCTGGAGCTAATTGCCAAAATAGCAACAAAGTACTGAAAAACAAGAATTTTTTTTTCTTCTAAGGTGAATGCTGTGGCAGAAAAGATATACAGAAACAGTTACTACGGTTTTTTGTTTGCTTTCAGCAGAGCACTTAATTGATTATATGTCAGTAGCTCACACAAAACAATTAAAGGGAAATGTTTATCAGATTTAAGCTGCACTGGAAAGGTTTTAATTTTGCCATTCACACAACAGCATTTGATTTACTAATTTGTGAAAATATAAATGGCATAATGATTAAAACAAGTTTTTCTCTCCTTTGTGACCCAGCTTTAATTATGGCTTATCTGGTTTTCAGTAACACTGACAGGAAAAAGGACACGTTCAGCAAACTCTTCCTAGGCAATGCTCATGTGCAACATACTAAGGAGCTTCATCAGTTTGATGCAATGGTCTACTGTTTTCTTTTTTTTCTCACTAGTACCTAGGTTACTGCTCATTATATTCATTAGTAACTTACTATCTTCTCTACGGTATTTATAGGCTTAATTAAGTCACCTCTCTGCAAGACACTTCCTTCCATTATTGTCTACTTGCCTGTTCAAACTACATTCTTTAAAAATTCATTAAATATTTAAAAGTCATGAAATCTAAAAATTATTAGTTTTGGAAATTAAAATCCTAAACCATGAAATAAATAACTAAACTGTTAAGGAGGTACTACATATTTCTTCTTAAGCTACTAACTTTAGGATGTTCATGCTTGCCATTTAAATTAATCAGATTGCAGCATTTGGCAGACAGCACACCTCAGCAACTCAACCTCTCTTCATTTTGAGGATCTGTCACTGACTGCTAGGTTTTGGTGGGTTTTTTCTCCCTCATTTCATACTTCTCATTCTGCAAGAATTCTTTATTAGCTATAAATTAACACTCAGTATGAATTGAGAAGACGTATTGTATACAAGCTGCTGTACATTATTTAAAGAAGACTAAATGAGCTGTGAGTCTGTCATTTACTCTATTCCCCAATGAGAATTACAAATGTTTTTCCCAAAAAAAAAAACCCAAACCTTTCAAAATTGAGATTTCCTTTAGACTTTTAACAAGCATTTTGTGTCGTGTCAATAAACATCCTCTATTTAAGACTCCTCTAAACATTAAAAAATGGATATATGATGAGCTTTCTAGTTCCTAATGTATGAAAAGTTTCTGGAGCTATACTTATGAGTGCAAAGACATCAAAGCTAGCTCTAAATAAATCTGCTTAGGTTTGAAAGCAATATTACAGTTTAGTTTGATGTGCTCCTTTGATCCCCTCCTCTCCCCAGCACTTTGACAGTATTTTTGGCACAGAGTTTGCCAGGTCAGACTCAGAGCTGCAGAGAACCTCTGGGCACACACAGGGTTCCTGGTTGAGCCCTCCACTGGAGCGGAGATTTCTACACTATGCTACAGCACTGTACAGACATTCCTACATTATCTTCTACATCTTCTAGAAACTGGAAATTCATTGCAGCAGTGATTATTTTTTTTTTATGTGCATTATTCACAGACAAGGATAACATTATATTAATGGAGACAATTTACACATGCATGACCAACATTGAGGTGATTGGGAAAATAATCATATTCCCCAAAATACATTTTTACACATCACATTTCTATGCACCCTTATCAGTACACTATCTTTGTCCACTGCAATCCTTCCATATCCATTTCCTCAGGTCAAGCTTACCAAGAATTAACCACAAAATGTAATTATTTTTTTTTTTCTGTACAAAGGAAATCAGAAACAACATACAGAACAGAAAATCAAAGAATTTTTATTTTTTTGCCTCCTCTCTTCCATATTGCTTCCTAGATTGTGGTGAGATTTCAAGACCAGCAAGTTCTTCTCCTGTGTAACCCCTATGTTATTACTGGTCAGCTGAATACCAACCTCGCAGAATCCAAGTATCTCAATGTTTGTTAGCACTGCAATTTCCTTTTGTTACACACGTAATTACACTAAAAATCTGCTGCCTAACACATGGTGAAGAATATCAGATTAACAATTGTGACAACCCTAGGAGAAAATGCTGTCATTCTTTGCTCTGGTTTGTTTGCTCATGGGATTTTGTGAAGTTTTGTATGCAAGGAAAAGCTTTGTCTATATTGGGTTAAATCTCTCTGGTGTGCACCTTCATGCCAGTACCTGAGCTACTATCAGAACTGTAGAATTCTGTGCAAACACTTGCTGCTAATATTCTTTGTAACAATCATAATTTTGAAAATATTCAAATTGAGTTTTCCTTTTGTGTCTTGTTCTACACCTATAAGTTTCAAAGAACTAAAATATATTTATTTTGTTCTTTATTTAATATTGTGTTTTATCCTTAAGCAAGTTTTCACTCATAGAAATAGGGGTAAGGAAAAACAATTTAGGATCTGTGTTTACTGTAATGGCAACCATTCTTTATAAGTACTGTGTTCCAGAGGGAAAACAGCATAGTTTGTCTATCTTGCAAAGTTTTGTACCCTTGAAGCATACCTTTGTTATGCATTGTAACAGAAATTCAAAAACTCACCTTATTTCAAGATGTCACATGTGGCAAGTGATTTCCCAGAATAATCCAGTTTCAAGAGGAGGTTTTGAATTCAGACATTCAGTGGAGATACAAACAAAAAATTCAGTATTTTAATACTTTTTTCTTCCCCTGAGGCATCAACTCCTCTGTTTTTCCTAACACACAAAAGCATGAAAACATTCCAATGTCTGTGACTGGAAAGATAGTAAGTTTTTTCAAAAACATATTCACTAGAGATTCATATTCAAGAATCATGAGTTTTTAAAAAAAAATTATGTCACAAAGCAGACAGAAAATAATTTTCTCATATACAGCTTTTTGAAGGGGTTGCCTATAAAAAAACCTATTGTTTTGCAAAACCTTTATACCAAATTATGGTAATTTAGACCTCTTTTATTTCTACAATGGGCAATATTATAGAAATATATCCTTCTTGTTTCTCTACAGATGAGATAAACACAATTCAGCCCTTACATACCCATCCCCATTTTAGATTTTAAACTAGCAAACATTGTGGCTACAGCATCAAGTAGCCTGCTCAGCAGTTCTCTGGCCTGTTTCTGAGTTTGAGTTCAATCAGCACGATCTGACCATGTCTATTGCATTCCTCTCCATCCTCCTGCAGTCAGCATCTGACATCATCTGTGGCAAAAGTGCTGGGAATGAGAGAATTCCTCCATTATGCACAAGTACTCAAGACTGAGTCAAGACTGCCAGAGAAGCTCCAGCTATTTGGAGAAAACAGTTTGCCTGCCTTGTTCTGAACCCCAACATCAGAAGAGTAGAGACAGCCTTTGTCTCTAATTCCAAAATATCACCAGGATTAATCAGGTATGTTGTTTTGTTTTCTGAGAAGTTCAGTTGTCAGATACCTCATAATTACAACTCATTTAGACAAAAAAAAAAGGCACTATTACAGCTATAAATTTTAAAAGCCTTTAATTCTGCCATAGAAATCCTAAATATTCTTAGTTTGTATACAGATAACTAGTCCTAGGTGATTGTATCTTCTCCAAGTGGCACAAATTGAAACATATTTTGCAACAATTTTTTTAAAGCCCTTGGCTTCCATTATACTCTTTTCTTTACATTGTCTGTCCTACATTACAGTATGAGGAAAGGTGAGGATCTTGCTTCCTGCTGTTTCAATCTTTTCTGAAATGAAATTATCATAATCATGTTGTCTCTTTGCACAGAAAATCTTTTGTGCTTCCAGTTTTTGTTGTTCCTTTGTTTCTTTTAATATAATTTTTTGAAAGGAGCACACAATCTGCAAAAGTTCTTCAGAAAAAAGTGCAAGTACAACAATTAAGTTCTTATACAATCAAAATCTACAAAATTTTTAGCACTATTTTTCTGTACCTTTCTCATGCATCTTAGCACTGGCTTTGTTTATTGACCCCAAGATACTGTAATAAATTCTAAGTGGATGATTTGAAAAGGCAACCAATTGTAACACAACTTTTTCTTTCAAGTTTACTGGTTCAGTGACAAACATGCCCCAGAAAGTGTGTGAGAGCTTTCATCTGCCCCAGAGAGTTTTGCTTAGCTGTTAAGATTCCCCACTGGACTTCCTCACACTCCAGTCATCATAATGACATCCCTCTCATCATAGGTGGTGATATGTACTGCAACAACTGCAGTGTTACCTAACTAATGCCACGACAGGAAGTGTTATGCCCATTTTTGACCACTCCAACAGGAAAGGGGCTGACTGATTTTTTCCTCCTGAATTTCAACCATGTAGAGTTATCAGAAATGATGCCGTGCAGGCAAATCTACACTTTTCATGTGGAATTAATTTCTTGAAGCTGGTCAGATTGTGAACTGAAGAAAACAGTTTAAGAGGAAGTCTAGATTCATCTGCCACTGTTCTCTAACCCAAGCAGTTTAATAACCTCCTAACAGTTTATACAAACCCTCATAGGTTATGTTGTTTAGTTTTAACTTGCATATATGGGCAATAACACCTCCGTGTGCTTCTGAAAAACAAGTGAATAACAATGCAGGCATTGTCCTCTACTAAAGATACTGTATTTTCCAGAGTATCTGAAGACTCATAGTGATGAGGTGAAGTCCCCAGTGGTCAGAAAATTGGAAACATCATTCCTATTTTTAAAAAGGGTAAAGAGGAAGACCCAGGAAAGTAGACAGGGAACTGCAGACTAGTGAGCCTAACCTTTGTGCTTGGGAAGATCACAGGGCAGATCTTCATGGAAGCAAGGCTGCTTGTATTCATGTACAACTCAAGAAGGTGATCCAAGACAGCCAACATGACTTTACTAAGGCCAAACCATTCCTGACCAATCTGGTGGCCTTCAATGCAAGTGACCACAGCAATGAACAGGGGAAGGAACAAACAATGTAATCTGTCTAGGTATCCTTAGGGCCTTTGACACAGTTCCACATGGCATCCTTATTTTGAAAGTGGAGACTCATGAGTTTGGAGGGCAGATTATTTATTGAGTGGACAAGGAACTGGCTGGACAGACATAGAGTTGTGGTCAATGGCTCTTTGTCCAGGTGTAGGCCAGTAATGAGTGGTGTCCCTCATGTCTCTTGGAACTGTTGCTCTTCAATATCTTTATCAACGATACAGTGAGATCCAGTGCACCCTGACCAGGTCTGCAGCTGACAGGAAGCTGAATGATGCATTTGACACAACAGAAGGAAAGGATTCCATCCAGGGGGACTTGGACAATCTTGAGAAGTGGGCCTATGGGAACCTAATGAGTTTCAGTAAGTCCAAGTTCAAGGTACTGTGCCTGGGCAATCCCAGACTTGAGTACAGACTGGGATAAGAGTTCATTGAGAGAAGCCCTACATAGAAGGACTAAGGGTTTCTCGTGGAGCCAAAAGTTGAGCCAGATGAACCAATAGTGTACATCTGCCATCCAGAAAGCAAACCTCATGCTGGGCTGCACAAAAAGAAGAATGGCCATCAGGGCAAGGGAGATTTCTGTGTCCCTGTAATATCCTGAGACCCCACCGAGAGCTGTGTCCAGCTCCAGGGTCCTCAGCACAAGAGAGATGTGGGTGTTCATAAAGATATATAGGAGGCCACAAAGATGATCAGACAGCAGAGCTCCTCTTCTACAGAGAGCACAGCATGTTCAGGCTGCAGGACAGAAAGCTCCAGGGAGTACTCCTTGCAGCCTTTTAGTATATAAAAGAGCCCTATAAAAAGGAGGAAGAACAGGTTCTACACAGGCAGACAGTGATAGAACAAAAAGACATGGTTTTAAACTCAAGGTAAGATTTTAAATATCTTAGGGAAGAAAAACCTGACCCAGAGGGATATGATGCCCAAAACAGGTTGCCCAGAAAAGCGGTGGATGTCCCATCCTCAGAAGTGTTCACAGGCTGGATGAGACCCTGAGCAATACCAGGGGTGGGTGGCATCCCTGCCCATGGCAGGGCATTTGGAACTAAATGAATTTTAAGGTCCCTTCCAACTTCAAGCTTTCTGTGGTTCTATTATTCCTTGAGAAGAATGGAATTATTTAGGTTACACATATTAAAATTTCCTGAAATAAAATGGTTTTTTTGGAAGTGGTAGCACTTCAGAATCTAAATCAGCATAATTATGGGGGCAGGAAATATTTTTTTTTGCTTTTTAATATTTACATACTTGTGCAAAAGAATCCACAGTTCCATCAGCTGAGAAATTACACTAAGTAAACTTTTGCCAGTCTTTATTCAAAGTGTACAGCTGCAATACCCTTAATAAAAAAAAAAATCCCAAGCCCCTCAACTCTAAAGCAATTACTAGGTTACTTATAACAATACAGTTAATATCAAGAAATATCTGTCTGCTTTAAATCTCATTTCTAATATATATGAGGGTACAAATCATAGCACAAGTATTCAGCTTTGAGGGGTTTTATTAAGAGACTTTTTAATTGAAGACTTCTTCATGAACACAGAAAAAATATCTTGCAGCATGTTTTTTGCAAGAAAGAATGAGACACAACAATGCAATTTCTGGTGGATAACTTTTTTTATCTGTGTTCCACCAAGACAATAATCAGTTTTTTCATGCAATCCATTCCAGAACTGCTTTACCCTTATTGTTAGAAAGGTTTTTTTCTGAAGACTAAACTCGAGCTTTTTTGAAGCAGTTTGAGTGTATTACTGACTTTTGCATTTGAAGATTGCATTCATGACCCTGTCCTACCATTGTCCCCGTTCCATATCTTTCCATTTCTAGTCTTCTGTAAGGTCAAGTTCATTACGTTTATGCAACAAGTATCTGAAACAGAAACATCCAGCTAAATCTAAAAGAAATGTGTCTTTCTCAATGGTTTATCAATACACCTAAATTTTAACCTACAGAGGTTGTAACACAAATCTAAACCACATACCTTCTGGCAAGCTACCAGCATTCCTCAACTATGACAAATTCATCAAAGTAAAAAAGCACCCCTGGGAAACTTGTTAATGACATGGCACAATATTATCTCCTCTAAGGAAAAGAAAAAAGGATGGGAGCCTTTTCCTCTAATTAAAAATGAAAACTTTCACTAAAGTAGTTTTTATCACACTTTTTTTTTAAAAAAGTGAGATTATGCTATGTTCATGAATCACTATTGTGTATAAGAAAATTAAATAACATAAAATTAAATGATAACAAATGGGTAATTCATAGAAGCACCCTGCATTGTTTAAGAGTTTTTTCTTAAGGTGGAAATACACTCATTCAACTGTATCAAGACTCTAAGGTCTGTCACCTCCTTTTTCTTCAGGAATAAAAGGCAAAGCAAATAAATCACTATGGGATGAGGAATGAAAGGATAAAAAGCTTTAATACATAAGTCACACCTTTTCAGAAAATACAAACTATTTAAGAGAGTCAATTACTGGTACCTTCCACAGTTTATTTACTCATATTATTTATCTATTCAAAACTAGCTATATGCCAATACTTAAGGTAAAACCCCCTTTAAGCTGACACACAAAAAACCCGACCACTATTCCATATACATGATAAACTACTGCACTCCAGCTATTACATGAAGTTAATTTCTTTGTCAAAGTAAAAAAATGCATTTAACAGAACTGTAGATATTTGGTTGGGAAAGTAAATAAAGAAATACTTCAGCCAGCCTTCCCCCTTTTTTTAGCAAATACGTCTATCTGGTAATATGTGATCTCTGCATGCAACTTACTGACAAAACATATACTCACTCTCTGTCCAAGAAAGGCTAGAAGTTGGCCATTTTGTATAATAAACCAACGTTCTGCCACAATACTTCATCTCCTCAGCCACCAACTTATTGCCACTCCTGTTTACACAGGTGACAAAGTCACAAACATATTTCTTAGGAAAATGTTACCCACAATTTTGTTTTCTTTTCAATTCAAACACAAAAAACTACTGATGAAACTCCATTCAACTTTTAGAAACTATTTTTATCTGCATCCTTAAAGAGTTTTATTCTAAAATGTCTACTCCAATATATCTAAAGCTTTGTTTGTTTTTTTCAATTTACCACCATATTATGCAGAAGATACAAGCCATTACCTCATTTCACACATAGAAAAATGAGACAGCAGAAAATAATGTGGCTTCAGCAAAGTCATTCCTGAAGCGAGATCAACATCCAGTTACCATTTCATCTTCATTTTCAGTTTCTTCTACTTTTTCAGTTAAGACTAATCTTTCATCCTACCTTATGATGTTTTCTACAGTGCTGCTTACAAGTCACTCTATTCTTCTAGATAATGTATCTAACACTAGGAAATAAAGCACTAAAAGTGAGAAATGGCAGTAACAGAAGGTCAACATAAAACATTAAGCTACTTGGTTAAGTACTACCCATATTGTTCAGAATTTCATCACGAGTTTATTTCCATGTTTACGCAGTCACCAAACAAATATTCACTTCCTAACTGCAGGTGCAGTTTTAAATATGAAGTACAAATACTCCTGGAAAACAACTCCTCCCACCTTCTTCCCTCCCCATAATAGGGCTACCACTTACTGTCACTCTCAAACAGTGTGAAAATAAGTGAAGCTCAGGAAGAGAAACTGCTTCAGGACAATGCCAGCTCAGTGTAGGAGGTGCAGAATTACCCTGTAGCTAAAAAAAGGGACACCGCAAATTTGCCAGTCTTTTCAAAATGTAACATCATATGGTAGCAAAGAATTTAACAAGACAGTGCTGGAGCTAGTTTAGCAGCAAATTGATATAGAAAACATTACATACCTGAGCATTCTCAGTATTTATTTTTGACTAAGGGAGTTCTGCTCATTTCCCCTTTATGCTTCCCTTCCCCTCCTTCCCCCTTCATACGTTTCAATCTTAGGAGTGGCTCACAATTTCTACACTCCAGTTTGTACTAATTTCAAATCACGCTGCATGTGAGATGGGCAGAAAGGAAAGTCAGGTTACACATTACAATAAAAACCTGGTGTCTCACATTTCTGCTTGTGATTTCTAAAATAATCTGACTCCTTTTTCGCATCAGCATCAGCAATGAATTTCCATGAAAGAAATGATCTCTTCTGAGCCAGCACAGAATACAATCAACCTTCAGTATATTTGCTGGCTGGAGCTACAATTTGAAATTGGTTAACATTCTGCTGACACTGCACATAAAGAAACAGATCTGAGCTCCCTAAGTACTATTTATCCTACTCTCTTAACTGAAATGCAATAAAAAGTGGGTTTGATACTGAAATAAGGTAGCAATGAATATATAGCGAGAAAATAGATCTCTTGACATTACTTTTTGAGTTAGTTTTGTTAGCAGTATCACACTTTAAACAAAATATGAAGTGTAAGCCAGTGATGAGACATTTATTTGTATAAAATTTTATCTCTCATGAATTGCAAAGTTCCTTGCCCAGAGACTATTTTGTTATATTTTGTTGGGAATGTGCCAATCAAATTCTGTTCAACAATACCATAGCAACAAAAAGCAAAGTTGCATGCTGTTACATTCCTTGTAACGTGGTTAGGAGGCATGAGACTCCATGGTCAGCCCTATACTGAAGAGATAATCCTTTTTCTTGTATTAACAGTACTTTCCATATGAAAAGTCTCTGGGAGTAGGATTCTTATTGTCTATGAAGAGAGAGAGAGCCAAAAATCACCTAAGCATGTTAACTGGGAGCAACATAGGCTGTATAAAATAATATAGAAGAGACTGCATATTACTACTTTTTAAAAGAGCATCCTTCCACTACTCTGAGTGATGAAGCAGTTCCCAGAATAAAACTCTAGAAATAGCCTTTTGCTGATCCACATCCTGTTAGGATGTGGCACATCGCCAGCTGGTGCATAATAATTTACAGAGCACCTTGTGAGCAGGAACAGCTCAGATTCTCAGATGGTTTCAGCACAGACTAGCAATCCATAACAGTACCATTAGAAGTTCTTAGCCCCATAAAAAATATGCATTCATATTGCATTCACATCATAGGACTAGACTGCAAAACTTCTGAAGTCATCTCTCAGCCCCCTCAATGTATAGAAAGGATAACCTACGTTCCAGATCTGTCCCGTCTCTGAAACTGCTTGAATCTCATGGTTACTGACAAACAGCAAGGATGCTTGCCATCTTGCTTTCTAAATGCACCAAAAATACTTGATTCCTTCCCACCAACAATGCTAAACACTCCTCCATCAGTGGCAAAATATTCTCTGTGTTAATGGACTATGGCTTCCCCAGCCTGAAACTGGCTCACACACATTGCTGGTGAATTGTCATGACACTGACGTGTACACACCACTGCTGCTTACGGAACAGCTGAGATAAAGTTTCAGAGAATTTATTTCATTAGTCACTGTATATGCACCCAGATACACCTTCATTAAAATTAATTTATGTTGCAGATATTTTGTGATGTTAATGAGCTTCCTGCAGAACTATTTTTGCTAGGCATTGGTTAGTAGTTTTCTTTCTCTGCCAGTCACTGTGGATGTGCCATCCCACAGTGGGTCTTACCTAACAGATTTTTCTTTTCCCTCCCCCTGCTCCTTCTGAATTTTCCTGGCATTCCTCATCCCCTTCAAAGTTTGTTGATCAAGACTTTACAGTATTATAGACAACATTAGGCTTATGTAACACTGAATTTACACGGAATAGGAAAGGTATAAATCACAGACTCTTCAGAAATTTATCTATTGTTATTATACTTAATCTGAACCTCATGATAATAAAATGCAGATTAATGTAGATACAGAAGAAACAGACACATCTGGATCTGCTGGGGGATTTGGGGTTCTTTTTTTTAGACTGATACATTTTCTTTACCATTTTGTCAATAACATCAGTTTTAAAAACTAATGTGAGCAGGATTTTTTCTCAAAAATGGTTATTTAATGCTATAGGATTATTTTAGATGAATTGCAAAGCCTCTTGTAAAAATTTAGTATCGATAAAAATACAGTAGTTTATTAGCTGGAGAGATCAGACCAACACATTTAGGATGTCTTGAGGTGCCTCTGGAATTTAGAGGAGACTGGGACAGTAAAGCTTCAGGATACAGTGTGCTCTTACAGCTCTTTTCAAGGTTTGAAAGCCTCAGAAGAAACTTAGACTTTCTATATCTTCTGATCTCAGTGATTAAGACCTCTAGAATGTTTCAATCCTGTTGTGAAATTTGGCCCATACTCTTATTTACAGCCAATGGGAGAGGTTCTGCACAGATGGCATCCTTACCTCCCCACTGATTTAGTGCATCAAAAATTTTACTAGTGCTGGGTAGGAAATTTCTGTAAAGAAGTTTATTTTTAGGATGGAAGAAGTAGAATTGGAAATGTATAGAATTAACAATAGACTGAATATAAAGAGCTAATATTATCTTCTCCTAACTACACCAGTTCTTACTCAGACCTTTGTGTCACATAAATCCTAGTAAACCAAACAAGGCTAGGCAGAGCTGAACACCAGCTTTGGTATATTATCAATACTGCTAAATTGAGACCTGATTCCTAAAACAGCTTTGGAATATGCTGGGCAGTATTCATAACAGCTGTTATGGAAATAACTGCTTGAGCTTTAGGAGATAAAGAAGAATTTAGTCATAAGCATGCCAGTCACATGCACAACAGTCAAGCTCTGAGACAGAAAATTGTCCCTGGTGCGGTCATGTATCAGTTACGATGTAGCTTAATGACCGCACAGCACTGTACAGGGGGAGGATCACATGAATAAAAAATAATACTGTAGTAAATTGCAGAAGTAATGTAGGTATAAATAAATATTTTATAATTCTAAATTTATTTTACAATTTATTTTATGTGAATATTTTGCTTTCTCATATATTCAGCATAAAATATTATGGCAAAAAAAGTTTGGAAATTCTTGTTGTTTTTTTTTTAAATTCACACAACAAAGGTTATTCCAGATAACCATTTTGCCAGAGAAACAAAGGGTTTGAAAAAAAATTTGGTTTCCTGAAGTATTTGGTTATGTGTCCTTTAGTACTCTATTACCTTATTCACACTTTCCCCTGCCAAACGTACTGCCAAGCTCCTTCTGGTAGTCCTTGGCCACTTTCTCCTCTACTAGCACTGGCTGCTGTGCTCCCCAGATGTTTGTCTACACATAAGAGAAGTGGGTAACATTTGCTGAGCCTGGCTGGGGAATAAGGGTTTGTCAGCTGCCCAGTAAGAACAAAATCTCATGAGCAGCTGTCTGCTGCCTCTCAGACTGAATCTCTTTCATCAGTAGGGAACTGAAGGGGAGAATATTATTATTTTTGAGGGGTTTCTTGTTTTACATAGTAGAAACAAGCTTGATGATTGACTTCTAAATAAAGTTCCTTCAGGGAGGTAAACTGGAAAAGAATACACAAAGAAAATTCAGTGAGTGACAGAAACTGAGTCTCTTGAGAATCTGAATCAATGCAAACAATCTCCTAAACCAACCCATCCAGTTGACAAAAGAAAGGCCTGTGAATTAAGAGGAGGTTCTCAGCACCTGCAATTATTTTCTCACAACAGCCCACAGAACCAGTCATTTTATACATGAAAATCTAGTACTTACATAGTTTTAATGGATATTCTCTAAAGGATTTGTTATTTATGATAAAGTAATTGATAATTAAGGAAAGCAAGCCAAGACAACATTAAGTACCAAGACCATTGAAATTCTTTTCAATGTAAGTTGGATCATGCCACAAATATTTACTGTTAAAAAAACACTTTTAAACAAGATCTTATGTTGCTGTAGAAATGATGCAATGTACAAGAGCAAAGTTTGATGAAATAGTAAATGAAGTCCATGTAACTTCTACACAATAGACAGAAAGGATCTCTTAAATAATACTTCACATTTATCAAGAAATAAAGCACTACTTCTGAATGGTCAATTAATAAAAATAAGAAAAATGGATATTTATGTTCTGGATGAACAAAAATTCATTTAATTATTTTACAGAAACTACTACCTTTATCTTTTCACAGTTGATGGCATAATTCCAAAGTCACTTCCTATTAGCCACTGTGTAGAGTACAAACACAACCATTATATGCTAAAAACACATACCTTGAACATAGGTACCTTAGCAAAGTTTTTTGGCATGTTACAAAACAGTAACAAATTTTGCTGTTGAATTGGCATTTTTATACCACATATAATAAGTAGTAAAGCTAAAGAGGACACAATCTTTATTGTATCTGTTCTGAAGAAAATTATCTTCTGGTGAAGTCATCTGACATTGAGGGCACTTACTGACTTGGAAGAGCAACTTCCATATTATTCAGGATGTGCAGTCTCACAAACCAACTCCCAGATGACATTACTGTGTGCTGTAAGTGGTGGAGTTCGACAGGATTTCAAGATATGACACCAGGCCCTGTTTCACTTGCCATCACAAATCTGTCCGCCATCCGTCACTTAATGGGGACAATTTCTACTGAATACCTCGTCTTCTACAACACAGCAATTAGGAATTACCAGAACACCTTTATTTTACAGGATGCTATCTGATGCAGGCACCAGCATGACTTAGTACTCGGCCCTAACTGCAGCTACCTCTAATTGAGATAATTGCTCAGCAAATCAAAGTAGCCTAGTGAAGCAAATAATTAAGTGCCACAAGCTGCTATAATAAGTAATTTTTTTCACCCTCAATAAGTAGCTCAACCCAAGTCTTCCTCTCCCTACATGAAGTGGGAAAATGAAAAACTATTTTATGTCTCCATATTATCCAGAAACGCCTATTTTTCTTTAAAAAACTTTTGAAACATGACTTTTTTTATAAGTACAAAGGTTGTATCTTTAGAGCAGAACATTTGGCTGCAAAAGGGGTCAACCTGAGTGAGCATTTGAAAGTTAATTATTGAACAATCTTTCCCCTTAAATACTAAACAGTGTAGGAAGACTTCAGACTCTATCATAAAATTTCCAAAATAAGTAAGTACAAATTTCAGCTGAACACGAGGACATGATGTTTAAATATAAATATTTTTAAGCAATGGGGCAATGCTTAGGAGTTTTGAAAATCAGGTTTTTAGATCTTCATGTTGGTAAGTGAAAAGCTGAAATCTCAAAGTGATTTTCTTTCTTGATATATAGGCTTTTGGGACAAAAAAGAAATGCCACAAGAAGTGATTCACCTCCTCCTAAAATAGTTTGCAGAGAAAACTGAGATGAAAGCTCTGCAGAGGTGTCTGTTTCTTTCCTTTAAAAAAGGGAGTCCCCACATTAGATTTATAGATTTATATTAGATTTATATTACTTTTAGAGATAAGACTCAGTTTAAGATTAAGAAACTTAGATGAAGACACGTGCAGATACACAGACTGTCTAAATGTTCTTTCTAGTCAACAGAGATCTAATCCAGTCAGCAGAATGAATCAGCTTACCATAAAATTAACACCTAGGACACACTTCAAGTCACATAAATGCAATCAATTACTTTCATAAAAACTAGAGTCAACAATGGGTTCAGTCCCAGTTGCTGAGGACATTTTCTCCTTACATTTTCAAAACTCCTGAAGACAAAGATTCTAAAACTGTTTCAGTGCTTGACTATTTTCATTGTAACTCTTACTTTATTCATTTGGAACTTCCTTTGTTTCTCATTAAGACTGTTTGCTTTCTCTCCCATTGTTCCCCTCAATAAACATCCTGGCTCTATCTTACTTGGAAACATCCCTGTACAGGATTAAGGGGCTGCTGCCAGATCCCCTTGTAGCCATCTCTTCTGAAAGGCTGAGGAAGCCCAGTTGCCTCAGCCTCTCCTTACAGGGTAAGTGGAGCAGACTGGTAGCTCTACACCAAACTCATTCCAGTCTGTTAATGTCTTCCTCGCGTTAAGGGAGAAAAAATAGGATGCAGTATTCCTATAGGAAAGTGAACAAACACTAAGCAAAGGGAGCAGGAATGGAAAATTATTTCCTTAACCTACTGACTATGCTCCTCTTGATAGGCCCACTAGGCCATTAGCCTTCATCACCACTGTGCACACTGCTGGCTCACATTCTGCTGACTGTCTGCCAGGACACCAGCTCTCTTTCAGCAAAGCTGAAACCTCACCACTCACTCCCCACACTAAACTGGGAAAGGGATTTAATCTATCACAGGTGAGAAATTTAATATTTGTCCTTGTTGAAATTTTTGGCTATTTGTGTAGTATCAAAGCCATCTAAATACCAATTTAAGCAAATTGAATGCCCCCCAGTTTGGTGTCATTACTCCTCCTGTACAGGTTAATACAAGAGTGGTAAAATAATGGCTGTTGTTTTCCCTGAAGCCCCATGCCCCCACCTGGTGATGAGTTCATGGCCACATTGCTGTATCACCTTACCCAGCTGGGAACATCACAATCACTGCTGAAATAACCACATCCAACCTATTTTACTTCCTATGGAAAATTCCTGTAGAAGTAAAATATCTGTGTACAATATTCCAACACAAACTGGCATCGAAATCTTTTGTATTTAAAAGAGAACGGTGAAATGGTGAAACTGGTGGTTCCTGACCATGAGCCAGCAATGTGCCCAGGTAACCAACCAGGCCAGTTGTATTCTTGCCTGTATCAGGAAGAGTGGGACAGCAGGACCAGGGGAGTGGTTCTCCCCTGTAGTCAGCACTGGTAAGGTTACACCTCAAGTGCTGTGTCCAGTTCTGGGCTCCTCACTTCAAGAAGGACATTGAGGCGCTGGAGTGACTCCAGAGAAGGGCAATGGAGCTGGTGAAAGGTCTGGAGCACAGATGAGGAGTGGTTGAGGGAGATGGGGTTGTTTAGGCTGGAGACAAAAAGAAAGGTCACGTGACCTTACTGCTGTCTCCAAGTATTTGAAAGGAGGTTGTAGCCACGTGAGGGGTCAATCTCCTCTCCCAGGGAACTAGTGACAGAGCAAGAGGACACGGTCTTAAGCTGCACCAGGGGACACTGAGGTCAGACACTGGAACAGATGCCAAGGAAGGTGATGGAACCACTGCCCCTGCAAGTGTTTAAGGAAAGAATTGATCTCACACTTAATGCTATGATCTAGTTGACAAGGTGGTGTTCAGTCAAAGACTGGACTCTATTATCTCAGAGGTCTTTTCCAACCTAATTGATTCTGTCTTTGTTATTTTATGTAAAGTTTCACACCAGTTGACACAAGGAGAAGCATCCTGCTGTGGTAAACATTCTCTAATGATATAAATGTTTATGGACTTCAACTAGATGATCTGAGTTACTTAATTAAAGAATCACATGAAAGCAGTAGTAGAGTAAGACTACAGAAATCGTATCTACTAAATCATCAAAACCTATATTTTGATATTAATCTTCTCATTGCACAAGCAACTAGAGAAAATACAGTAGAAGCATTCTTACAAGATAGCTAATATATGTTAACTTTTAAATCCTTGTGAGAAAAAAAAAAAACTTACACAAGTCTTCTAACATCAACTCATAGAAATTACCAAATAAAACCTACAGTGCATTGATCCTAAGTATGTTCATAAGACATGTAAAAAGTAATACACATACATTGTCTTTAGAACCAAAACAAGAGTATGAAATTGAGGAAGATTTTTTTTTGTTTGATCTTGTTTTCTTGGCCAGTTGGGGAAGCATTTTTTATACACTATCTTCCTTTATGCTGCCATTGACAATATACCTTGTGTGGTATTTCAAATATGAGAATTAGCCAGACAGGAGTGAAAAAGTTACAATCCTAAGGAGAAAATGATTTTGCATTAGCAGGCACAATTTCCACCCACACAACCTACATATACTTAAATGCATCCATATGAATAGCTCCTTATGAAAAAAAAAAGTCCCTGATTAAGAGTGTAAATTTCAAAAAAGCTAAATACAGTACTAACCATTATTCCCCAGGTGAACTTCTACTAGCATCAGTGGATGTTAAGATTTAGCTACTACTGATCAACTTAGAAACTATGCAATTTGTCTTAAGTTCTTGCCACATCTGAAGTACAGCGAAAAAAGCAATGTTAATGACCCAGGAAAAGTTATGCTGGTTTTGGCTGAGATAGTTTAATAGGTACTAGATATCCTGAAGGAAATGAACTCTATCTCAACCAACAAGTTCTCTCATTTTGCACCTTCCCATTGTCAGTCCATCCCCCTATGGGGTTGAAATGATGATGAAAGTTCACCTTTTTTCTTGCAGTCATGTTTATGTGCGTTTGCAAATTTTGATTTCATGTTCTGTCTGAACAACTGAAGAAAGAGGACTTCAAGATACCTATTTGCCTGAAATTTGCCCCAGAAAAGCTGTTCTTTTCTCTCTATCCCTACACATTCCAGAAACCCTTAGTGGTACAGAGAAGATAAAAGAATATTAGTTTGACAACAGAACTCCAAGATACCATATTAGGTCAGTTACAGAAGTCTGGTGTACTTGTGCCTTGCTTGTGACAGAATTTGATGAAATATTAAGATCTTGAGAAAAATCTGTCTGAAATTTAAAGTAAGGTAAAATCATCCCATAATTAAGCATAGACACTCAGAATTGAAAATTTTATTAGTTATATTAAAAAAATCCCACACAAAATTATATTGCTGTTAAGTATCACCTATATGGTATTATCTAAACTAACCTTTTATTGCAACATGTGTGGCTAGAATAATAGAGGGTTTTTTTGGACCAACTTAAATACGAATCATCAGATTTTATTCTCCCTTTCCAAATCCTTCAGAAATGAAACAAGCAGAAGCTTTCTACATTATTCTAATAAATTGGAAAAGCTTTCAAAATAATTATTTTTTAATAATTAATAACTTAATTACCAAAAAGTTTTTTGCAAGATCAGATTTTTTTTCTCATATATTAATTTCATGTAACTGCAGGAAGTCCATAGTGACACTTTTACTTCATGTCATGCTACACTTTAGATGTTATTATGGACACATTTATAATAATTCTGCAAAATAACTTACATATTTTAAAGAATTAAAATTTTTAGGCATGAATTTCATATCTAATTTTGTAAATACCTCGCCATTATCTTTATCACACGAAATACAACTGGCTCCTTAAGTTTAGTAAACATGTACTACAAATGTAATACTGCTAAAATAGGATAGTTGTGTGATAATTAAAGGTCTGAATAAGAAGGATAATCTGATAGGTTGGCCCTGGCTGGAACTGCCCCTTAAAACCTGGCCATGCAAACCCAACAAAGAGAAACTGGAAAAAAATAGAAATATAATGGCTTTCACCAAGCACTATCAAACTGAACGAAGTATTATCAAGAACTTGAAGCTATAGAAAACATTCCATTTCACAAGAAACTTAAGTTTCAGGATACTTGGACTGTGACAGAAACAAGGTAATTTGATTTTTCTTACTTCTGTTCTTTTTTGAACATGAAGTTTCATTAAATTGTGAATCACTTCAATAATTAGAATTCATCATAATGGCACAAATTAAACAAGGGATCGTGTAAGAAAATTCTGATATCTAACTAGACATAACTCATCAGTTTAAAATAGTCTATTTTAGCTTGTGTTTCCTAGCTCCATACACATACAATTTTTAGAACAGCAGCTCTTCAATGACAGTTCAAGAATAAAGGTAAATGAATTTTAACTGTCACACTACTAAAAAAAAAGGGAACTTCATAACTATAGTTAAGGTATAACTGAATGATGCTTATTCTTTCTGCCCAAAACAGATGTGTATAAGTTAACTCAAATTACTTTTCATACTATTTTCTTTTTTTTTTTTTTTTTTTTTTTTTTTGGGAAAAAAATAAAAATTTTTT
>VZRX01006120.1:30224-58632 GCA_013398075.1 Notiomystis cincta
TTTTTTTTGCATAGGTAAAGAATATAAACTCTTGTTGAGATTTAAGAATTATTTCCTTTCAAAGTTTCAGTTAAGTCATTTTGCTCTTTCATGATTTCTGTTGCTGTTCTGTGGAAATTCTTTGTCTATCCATATCTGGAATTATCTGGAATTGTGTTGCCTAGAGTGAGATGCAAGCTCCTAGCAGGAAGACACAGAAGAGTATTTCAGAATTCTCTAACTTATTCTCCCTCTAACTGTAGCACTGATGTTTTCCCCCAGTAGAATGATGTTCACTCATGATACATTACGAACTTTGACACTGTTTCCTAGGATAATGCTTTCTAGCTGGTCTCTCCAGAAATGTGAGTACACATGCAAAGATTCCAATTTATATAAAAGCAAAAAAGTTTCTCACTGCTTTTCTGACTGCCAGCCTATTTGTTCAGAGAGTTTATTTTCCTTCAGATCATTTCCCTTGTTTATGCTTATGCCATTATATCCTGGTCTTACAGCTACTTTAATGCCATTTGCAATGAAATGGTACCTGTTCCTTCCTCAGGCTGCTTCCAAAAGTGTTGAATAGTGCTCAGTCCAGAGCAGAGGTATTTTTGGATCTCATTCAGCTCATCACTTCATCTGGTGGCAAATCACTTTGCTCATTTGAAAACTGTCATCTGTCTACCACTCGCCTAACAGTATTTCTATATAGCTCCTGGTGCTCAGTGTCTACAACAACTCATCCAACAGACTGCAATCTACTTGTTCTGAAAAAGCAGAACAGAGATACACCTCTCAAAACGGAACGCTGCCTGAAAATTAGGCATGATCTTTGTGTTATTTCAAGGGCAGTCTTCCACTGGAAGAGGTATTCTGCTATTGTCTGGTGGTTTGAGGCTGCTGGGCAAGCTCCTGCAGAAAGAAGGGAGGATGACCATCTGCTTCCTCGGTTTCTGGCCTGTTCAGTTGTAAGGAGAAGTCCATTTACAGGTCAGAATGCAAACCCCACATCAACAACCTGCACAAGGGCCTCTCTGTATCATTCAAACCCTAAAGGCCTCTAAGGCTGTCCATAGTTTGTTCTCAGTTTTTAAACTCAGGGAAAGAAACTGTACCATTACATGAAGTATTTTGATTGGGTCTTCACAGAAGATGAGATTACTCTCTCTCTGTAGCCTCTCAGTAAAAGCAGAGTGGCAAACAATGCCATATTAAGCTTAACATTCACAAAGAGGTATATCAACCAACCTACCTAATTAAAAGTTAAAATTTTTAACCTCCTGCCATTCAAAATACACTTCAAACCAAAAAAATATTGTATAAGTAATTAAGTAATTTACAGGCACACTTTGATTTACGATTATACAAATATATATGAAGATCTGGAGAAAAATAAGTTAAGAAACAGAGTTTGATCAAAACTCAAAGTCTTTTTGCAACAAGAATATAGCTCAAAATATCTGAATTAATTTTTTATTAATGTCACAATGCTTGTACATTTTTATAACTGTGTGCTGGCTTTCTACTTTTTGTGTGCAAGAGAAGCAACAGAAGGCAGGCATAAATTTCCATCTATTTTGGTGTTATTTCCTAAGTTCTACAAATACAAAGAGTAATATATTATTCATTCTAACATGTTTCAGTATAAATGCAAGTATCATACAGGTATCACAGTATATCAGATGTTATAACAACCAAATTTAATTATATGTTATAGTACTTTAAAAGATTTTCAATTTTATGTTTCAGCTCAGGGTTGAACACTCAACTAGTGATCATAAAACAATTGTGCTGAGTTATGCACTTTTACTAATTTAGTTCTGTGTTTATAATCTGAAGGGGCATCATTTATCCATTTAAACACTCATTTTACCTAATGACCCATGCAACTGCTTACAGCAAGCATCTTTACCTCCCTGTTTGTCTTTTCAATACTTCTGAAAACAGAAGTAACCAGGAGAAGGAATATGAATGTTAAGGTTAAAGTAATTTCTTCACTATAGATAGACACTACCTATTAGATGTGGTTCATCCCTTAAAATACCTAAAACTAACTATAGCAGGCTTATAAAAACAATAAAGCTTTATAAAATTTTGTACAAAAAATGAAATAAAAATTCATTATATTTCAGTTCATGTAAGATTTCTAGGTACACAAAAATGTGTCCTTACAGGTAACTATTACTTATTAGGCCCCTTGAAAGGCAAATGCTCTAATCGTGTCTGATTATAAACGCTAAATTTTTTCTTGGATATGAAGACATCAAGATGAAGTCAACTGAGGCTATCAGGGACAAATAAGTCAAAACCAAAAAATGGTCTAGGAAATGGAGGCTTTACTTATGACTATTAGCAAAAAAATAACGGAAGGGCTGGAGGAAGTGACTGTGTGGGTTGGGGAAAAGCCTGTAACCATTTAGGAGCAATGTCCACTAGGTTTTTCCTGCCAGTGTTCAGAAGCCTGTGACGTGCCATTTAGAGTTCAGTAGCAAAATAACTTAGGCTTCTTCGTGTCTCAATTCCTTATGTGTCTAAGGTTAGATTGAATATCTCCATATACCACATATAATTAAAGTTCTTATTCTGCTGTGGTACTTTTAAATAAAATATTTCAAAATCTCTGTAAGAATCAAATTAATTGCACTTATATAGCTAGAAAGAAGCTGATCACAGCCAAGTGATCAATCCAGGATTTAGCCACTAATTGGCCACTCAGCTATTGATTCACAACTACTGTCTGAAGAAACAGAACACCAGAATGAAAACTTTACAATAGAACCTTTTCAGAAACTAAATCTAAGGAGAAAAGTTGAGGTGAAGTTTTTAAACAGAAAGCAGTAAGGCAGGAGTACATCAGGACTACTTTGATAGATTCAGATGTTCATTTCCAGTAAAAATGCTCTGTGTATACACACATATTTTGAAGTCTGTGTGAGGATGCGGAAATAGCAAAGAGTTACTGTGTGTTAATATAACAGAAGTTGTTTCAAGTAAGTCACATGTCAGTCTAACTCAACCCTAGTAAGTGATCTCATCACTCCTACCAATGTTCTATAATCTGAGTTAATCTAATGTGCAGCTACCTGCTTGACTTTTCAGAGGGAAAAAAAGAAAAATACACAAAACACCATTTGATCAATGCAATCAAAAGTTCTGACAATACAAGTTGTCCTCACCTTGCCTCCTGTCCAGTACAAAACAGACTTGTTTTGAATTAACCTGTGAGGAAACCTCCCTGTTTCACTAACTTATTAGAATACTGAACTTTTGATTCTACAGTCACATAAGTACTTCTGTCAGCATGCAATGCAAGTTGGGAAAAGCATACTGGAAAGCACCAGCATGAGGGAAGCTGTGTTGTGTCCGTGTGCACACTGCTCCCTTCATGTTCACCAGAGGGGAAAGGCTGCACATTAAGAACCTGAGCTCAGCCACAGAGCTGATACACAGTCTGCAACCATAAGTGGAGATCTTATTCTCTCTAATTATTTGTACATTTTGTTCACACCCATTTTTCAGTACATTTATGGAGTGGGAGATCTGCTGCAGGCATTTTTTTCCCTCTTCAACCTAAAGTTCTGTAGTATAAGCAGCTAAGACTTCACTGAAACAAGTACCTCATGCCATCTGTCACATGAAAATTGGAGCGATTTATGCTTAGTTTAGATATAGCTGTGACATCAGAGGGATGAAGACTTGAGTATTACAGCTGCTTCTCTGTCACAAAAACACAAGTATGCACAACATTAATCAAAAGTTAATGGGGAGGAATGGGCTCCAACCTTGTTTTTTATGCAACATAATCATCCCAACAGGTCCATTGTGATTCCCATTACCATATGTATCAATGTAATGTAAGAATAAATCTCAGTTAAACAGTCTCCTAGAAATTGTCTAGACTTTAAGAAGTTCCCTAAGTTTTGATAAAGAAAATTGCTCTTGCAATGTTTAATTAGCTTTAAATATTTCCAATTTCACGCCTCCAATACATGTCCCTAAACCAGTTAGAATTTCAAAGAAAACTATTTCCCAACAAAAGCCAAACAAGAAAAAATCCAAATTAGGTTTTCACATTTATTATATTCTAATGTTTTTCTTCTCTTTCCTTATAAAATTCTTCATTTCTATCAGTTAATCAGAAAGTGATTAATTTGATGTTAATGAGCTGCAGTTTAGGGTACCATAGCTTTTTAATCTATCTTTTGTCACTTCACACAGTATTAAAGGTGGAATAATAGTTTTGCCTTTATTACCTGTTCTGCCAAAGTCATAGGGTTTTTTTTACAATTTGTGATATATTTTAAATGCCCAAGGTATTTTAAAAATACTATAAATAATAATGAAAATATTTCACATAAGTACACACCAGGTAACCTTAAGACTGGCCTTACTCATGGTTTGTTTTACCTTGTACAGGCAGACCCACTAATTTTAATGCTTTGTGATCACAGGTTCAGGCCCAAGACCATTCATTTCTATGATCTCAACTCAAATACCCAGACCTCATAGGAGTCATGCCTTTCTATTGCCACCTACAGTCTCATCAAATCACTTTCTACACCTTGCTTTCAGTTTTGCATCACAAGTAATCTAACTTTGTTGCCAGTTTTGTTGAGTCTTGACACTTAAAAACACAATAATACAGAGCTTAATTAACTTTTTTGGGGCATCAATTTTACCTTTTTTTGAAGTCTACATTTTTAGCATTGTACCTTCATTGAACTAAAATTTACCCACCATGGCACAAAAATACAATAGCACCAAACAAAAAATAAGACACTACTTTTGGCCCATCATTCTCATGTCAGTCATTAGGATATACCACGTGGATATACAAATAAAGAATTGTGGTTTTCTCCCTTGTACCAATATAGGCTGGTCCACTGATTTCAGAAGTCCACTGACTGAAAGAAGTTACTACTTCTGTTCTTGAATATTCACATAATGTCAACTCTGATTGGAAAAAAAACACTTAAGACAAGTAGACAAGTTACTGACATAAGCAGAGAACAGCCATTTCTGATGTAAGAGAGATCAGTAGCTTAAAATATACTAAAAAAAAAAATCTGTATTTTGAAAACGCCAGTAATATGAGAACTCTCTGAATGCAATTTTTTCCCATGATGTAACTTCACTAATTTCACAATTTGCTATTTGCACCATATTAAACTGTAGGGATAGAGTTCCCCAAAACATCTGAGAACACCTTAAAATGACTGAGCACAATCACAGCACTTATACCAATGGACTGCCTTAGTCTTTGAGAATTTTGTTGCCTGTTAACCAGTAATGATTGTAAGATCAAGAATTCCATATGACATCTGATACACAGAAGTCATGATCATTAATTATTACAAGACTGTAATTGTAAACTTCCTTACAAAATGCCCAAAAAACAACTAGTGATTTCCTAAGTCTTTTAATGCAGTACTTTTTTTGACATGGGTCTGTATATACAACAATTTATTAAGTGCAAACTCTACTCGATCTGCACTTGATAATGGTAGGAGTGGAGGCAAAAACAAACAAACAAACAAACAAATAAACACACATGTGCCTTGTTTCTGCTGTGTCTAATAGGAAATGGGTAGCAGAATAAAATAAACAATAAATAAATCTATCAATAAATAAATAAATTCACAAAGTTTACAGCAATACATCTACCAATATCTCCTCTCACATTTTACCAGTTGTTAGCAAAGGCTGTATTCAGGTTGTATTCTGTATTTATTCCCTGGAGTTTAGTAAATTACTGGGTAGGTTTTATAGTTTCTTTTGTGAGTTTGGTTTGTGATTGTTTTGGTTTCTGTTTGGTCTGGATTTTTTTTAAGTGCCACTACCAGTTTTGGTTTTCTCAGTGAACAGTTTGCAATAACCAGGATTTAGAGGTTCAGATGTTCCTCAGTGTGTAAGAAGTAGTGTCAGTTCTATTGCTGCCTAAAAAAACCAAACCCAACTAATCATTAGAAAATAGAAATAAACAGAATAAAAAAGCAAACAAAAACCTCAGACGTAAAATCCCAACCAGTACATTTTCCTTGTATTTATAGTTCACACCAGTATTTCAGGAAAAAAAATATTAAAATCTCAAAAACCTGGATATTAATAATTAATTTCTGAATTGATTGTGACTTCCATAACAACAGCTTGAAATCACTAAGCCTACAAGGAGTATATTTTCTCTTTTCTTCCCACTTACACTCCCTTATCTCTCACACAGACCATAGCACATACGACTGAAACAGAAAGTCAAATTGCCTATAATGTAGAGCTTATCTTTAAAGGAAAAGATTTACGCTTTTTGTTGGTTATTATCTAAGTCTAAAAAATAACCAAAAGAAGATATGAGGGGCAGCTAAATCCATAAAATGGCTTTGAAGTGCTGAGTATGACCTAAGCACTGCTAAAAGCGTATCTGCTTTATCCCTTTAAAAGGTGATTATGCAAATTTTGTATAATTAATTTTGCAAATCATGTAACAGAGAATTATATTTTAACTTTTGTTTTATTCTCAATTTTCTTTTAAAAACTACATTTTAAACATGAAGAAAACCCACTACTGACAAGCACGCAGTGAGAAAAGAGAAGTAATCTTTAGAATTTGCAGTTGTCATAGAATTCTGGTAGAGGCTCCCAGAAAAGTAATTATCTGCAAAGAGAGTGAACTCCACTCATACTTGACTTCTCACACTCAGGGGTTGGTGGGTTTCTTCTTTCATTTAAAGGCCTATTTTGCTAAATAAGCTATTTTGCATGCTGAGTTCATCATGATTAAAATCAGGAAGGGATGGCACGTGAGTATAATTTGGGCAACTGAAAGTTTTGATAGAAAAAAAAAACAAACAACAACTAATCAAATAAAAACACCCACAACAACAAAACAATGCTGGAAAGGTTTTTTCTTTGTCCAGGTGAAGGTTGATCAAATGAGCAGCACTGAAATACGTTCCATGTTGTTTTAATGAATCACTGCTGCCATTTGCTTTACAGAAGAGCTGACCTGACAGCACTGAAGATAACTCTAGTATCCTACAGAGGTCCAATCACTCACTGCTTAACTCTTTTTTTACTCAAAATGCACCTTCTCAGTACTTTATTACAATTGGCATTTTTAAATACAAATGAGCAGAATAAGATTTTAAAATCCAAGGAAGCTATTACTCAAAAAATAAAATCCCCAACCAAACCAAGCCAAAAAAAGAAACCTACCAAAAAAAAACAAAAACAAAACACCCCACAGCTTATTTGTTACAGTCTGTAATAGTTACTGTATTGGAAGGTAAAAGCCCAGGCAGGCACAAATCTTCTAATTGCCAGTCAGTTTAGGAGATTTCTTCACTTACAAGGTGTCCACAGTCACCCAACAAATTCAAAGAGGACAATTGTGCAAATTTTCCTCTGCTGCCACCAGGAAGCTGCATATACAATGTGTATTAATTTGGCTGCATCTTAAAGGATGTATCAAAATAAGTAAGCAAAATTTCACACATTTTGCAGCAGAGATACCAGTTTTCTCACAAGTTTCTGCTTCCACAACAAGTTTTCATCTCAAAACAGAAATGGGAGAGGAACTCTGACCCACTTCGTTTTAGAAAGTTTCATGACTTCTCTCCAGTCTCAAAAATGAAAGATTTCCAGAGAACCAAAGAACTCAAACATGTAGAATAATAAAAAATTATCTGATAAGATAGCATTCTCAAACTATGTTTGAAGTAAGAGTGATTTCCATTGAGATGAAGCATGTATTTCTTCTAACGGTCCTTGCAGTTCAAATGCTGACTTTCAGTAAAGCAAAGGTACGTGATCTAAACCTTCAGTTAAGCAGCAGACACAAATCCTGAGAAGAATATAGACATGCAACCTGGGAATGAAGGGATCAGATCAAGAAAGCGAAGGAAGGCACAGCTAGAGCTGAATTTGGCAAGGGATTTGAACAATATGAACAACTTCTGCAGGCATGTTAGTCAGGAAGGAACAACAAAAGAAACTGTACTCCCCCAATAAATCACAGAATCACACAATCATTTAGGTTGGAAAGGCCCTCTAAGATCACAGAATCCAACCCTTAACTGATCCATGTGTTGTCAACTAGACTACGTCCATATACTGCACCATACCCAGTCATTTGCTGAACACCTCCAGGGTGACTCCACCACATCCCTGGGCATTCCATCCCAATGTTCAACCACCCTTTCCATGATAAAATTCCCCTTGATGACATGGAGGAGGCTGAGCTACTTGATGACTTTTTTGTCTCTGTTTTCACTCATCTTTCATGTCCCTGAACCTCAATGAAATACTCTGACCTCTGAAAGATGTTTGACACAGTCCCCCCAAACTTCCTCATTTCTAAATTAGAAAGATGTGGGTTTAATGGATGGACTAGTCAGTGGAGAAGAACTTGGGTGAATAGCTGCGTTCAAAGAGTGGTGGTCAACAGCTCTATGTCCGAATACAGATGAATCACAAGAGGTGCCCCTCATGGGTCATATTGATACTGCTCAATACTTTTCTGAAGGACACACTGTGATTGAGTGCAGCCTGTGACACGCTTGAGAGAATGGGTGACATCTGGAAAGATGTTGTCAGGCTTGACAAATTGGCCCATGGAAACTTCATGAAATTCAATCAGGCCAAGTACAGGGTCCTGCAACTAGGTCAGGGCACTCACTGATAACAGCACATGCTAAGGAATGAATGGATTGAGAACAGCCCTGTGAAGAAGGTTCCAGGAATAGTGGTGAATAAGAAATTGGATGTGAGCAGGCAATGTGTACTTATAGGCCAGAAGGCCAACCATATCCTGAGCTACATCAAAAGCAGTTTGACCAGCAGGGTGAGGCAGGGGATTATCCCCTTCTATTCTGTTCCCCTAAGACCCCAACCAAAATGCAGCATTCAGATCTGGAGGCCCCAGCACAAGAACATCACAGATCTCCTAGAGCAGATCCAGAGGCAGGCCACAAAACACCTTTCCCATAAAGAAAGGTTGAGGAAGTTTGAGTTGTCCACCATAGAGAAGATTTTAGGGAGATCCCACTTGGAGCCTTTCAATACTTAAAGTTATAAAAAAGATGAAGAGAAACCCTTTAACACGGTCTGAAGTGTTAGGGAGAGTGACAGGATTTTAAAGCATTGAGTAGATTTAGATTAGACATAAAAATATCTTTTACAAGATTATGGTGAAACATTAGAACAGGTTGCTCAGGGAAGTTGTGGATGTCCCATCACTGGAGGCATTCAAGGTCAGGTTTGACAGGGCTTTGAGCAATCTGGTCTAGTAAAAGATGTCCCTGCTCGTTGCAGGGGGTTGGAACTAGATGATCTTTAAAGTTCCTTCCAACCTAAACTATTCTATGATTAAAATGCTCACTTTATAGACAGCTCAGGTAGTCCTTCAAATCACATTGTAAAGACAAAGAAGGCAAACAGACACTTCTGCTTTGAGATTATTTCTCTAATGTTAACACAGGCTTCTAATGTTAATTGGCTTTTGAAATATTTAATGATTAGAATATTTTATGAATAGCTTTGTATCCAGCTATCACAAATTTAGGGAGCTAGTCAGGCAAGGGTCACTGTAGCTGCCAGATAGTACACAGGCCAGGCAAAGATTTCACAGTCAACAGTTCTCTGGAGAGTTCTAATGAAAACTTTGATTAAAACAGGCAATTTTGAAAACTAAAGCTGTATCAGGAGAAGTAACTGTTTTATGCATGCCACGTTTTATGACTGTGAAGCCCTGTAATCCAGTACTACCAACCTCAGTAACAGACCATAAGCTCTGTAAAGGGCTTGCAAGGCTTCAGGACCAATTCTTGCTACAGTCAGGCTCACCCTGCATGAAATTCTCAAACTTGCCTGCAGCCTTGCTTTACTTCATTTAGCTGTGATAGCAATTTCTCTAATTGACTGGCTGTCTAAGGCTAATTTGCTTTCCTCCTTTTGTTCCTCCCTTTTTTTTCTGATGGTACAACCAGAGTTTTACATGAATAGCTGTAGCAAATAGCTATGCAGAATGAAGTATTTTGCAGCTGGCACAATGACATGGTTCAGGGAAATACAAGCCTGCTTTGAGTCTTTGAGAAGGAGAGATAAAGGATGCAGTCCAGGGAAATACATGTACAGGAACAATAAGAGATGAGACAAAGACTTGGCACTAGAGAGCCCACAGTTATGAACAACTCACCCACAGTCAACTACAGAAATGCAGACCCAGACAAAACTGGGTTTAGTAGTAACAAAAAACTAAAGGAGTAGTAGCTAACATGCATGGGGTACTGTATTAAGGAATTATGACTGAGATATGGAACTGCAGAACATGGAAGAAAGAAAAAACATAAAATCATTTAAAGTAAGAATAACCTCAAGTGCATCCTAAACTGAGGAAGAAGAAAACATCAACTAGTGGACCCAGATGAGCAGGGGAAGGACAAGCATAATACTAGGAAAAAGTGCAGAAACCAACACATTTTTGTGCAACTATAACTGCACTCTTTTTCTTTTTTCCTTTTCTGTAAAAATTTCATCTGAACTAATGATGAGTAGATACTCAAGACTGATTACTCTAACAATTCTGAGTTTACATACATATACACAGAAAGAATGCTGACTCTTTCTCCATTAGTAAGACTTTTGAATATCCAAAACTGCTGCTTTAACTTTCTTGTGACTTCGGGTTTACAATCCACTGACACAACACAGATGTGCCTTGTGTTATTAAGCAAGTGTAAGAAAGGCACAGATCTAATACAGTCAAGGAGATTGTGTGACTTTCCATGCCTCCTATGGCCCTTTTCAAGTCAATCCTATAAGCCAGCTTCAAAGAACCTTAAGGCAAGATTTCTTGGAAGTATTCCATGCATAAATAATTCTATAAATGTTTTAGGAAGTCTCCCAGTACATACAAGATAAAAGATTTCAAAGTATTAAAGGGTACAAATACAAAATACAGAGTTACAAGTACGCTAAGTGGTTTTGCAGACTCATTTGTAGCAACACATATACATAAAGAAGGTAATGAGATTACTTGAGTAAAGAAGCAGTATTGAGATATGCAAGACACGAAGTAGTCCAAAAGAGTGTACAAAAACTTGGAGGTGAGGATCATGTGATAGATTTGAACACATCTCAAAAGTTTTAGTTGAAATGCAATGTCTATGTTATTTGTACTACAAGCAACCTAGTCTCTTTCTTCACAATTAACAAGTTAGTGACACACCAGCTACCTTCTTCATTACTAAGCAAGATCAGCACCTTAGTAAAATCTTAGACATGCTTGTTTTGATGAGTTTATTTTGCTGCAAACTTCCATCTATCTGCCTTATTATCCCAACTGCAAAAGAAAAACATGAAAAGTTATGCAAATGAAACCTTCAAAATATGGGAAGGATATGAAAAACAAAGTAATTCAAAGTGCAATTATTAATGGTTTAGCTACACAAGAGAGGATGAAAAGCAAGGTATGTGACTGTATTTATACGCTAACTATCCATCTAACACAGCAAATTATACAATCTTTAATTAATCAGGACAACAGATGTTGGCTACACTAACTTAGCAAACCCAACTTTCTATTTTCTATCCCAATAACCCACAGGGGTTTATTGAAGAAATACTGATGCAACCCTGAATCACACTACATCTTTTGCTAGTTTAAAAGAATAAAAATCTGCAAACAATTATTCCAGATGAGATAGAGATTTTTTTCATTTTCTTTTATTTTTGCAAAAGAGACATGAAATCCTTAAGTCATCTTTTCCACTGCAGGCAGATTCATAATACATACAAAGTAGGTATCAACAGTAACTCTTAGTAAGCTTCAGAGACTTTTTTTTAAAGGCAGAAATATAGTTTTTGTAATAAAAAGTGATGCTACTTCAAAATTAAGGAGAACGGATAACAAAAAAATATAAGCAGTATAAAGACTACAACAAACCAGAACTGGTATGGCTAGAAATGCATTTTTATTATCTGGGAGTCAAAAAGCCAATCACAACTTTCCCTACTTTGTGCCAGCCAAAGGAAAAAATAACTTGCTTTACAAATAAGACCACAAATGAAGCAAGTCATAGTCAGATTCGTTAAAATCTAGGTAAGTGACAGTTGTATTTCACCTGGGACCATCTAAAGGTAAGTTAACACTACTGAGTATATCCAGTAACTAGAAAAGAAATTAGGATTAAACTTTTCAATCAAACAGAAGCCTGGGGATAAATGCATCAAAAATCTCCTGTAAGTAGTTTGGCAACATGCACAAGACACTGGCAATATATTGATTTCCACAGTGGTAAAGAAGAAAAGACTAAGTCCAGAGCTGAAAGTTCAGGCAAAACAGAGTTTGAACAGAAAACAGGTTTCCTCTTTAACTACTGGCCTGCTGATATTTGGCATCAGTTGCTGTTTACAATAAATACAAAGTGAGTAGGGAAGGACACAGGCTGCTTAGCTCAAATTCTATCTCCAGCAAATCTACAAGGCTAAAGAAGTTATTCCATCAAATCCCATTTGTCTTAAAATGGAACAAACAAAAATGCCAGCTCTGTTGAGTCACATTGCATGGCTTGTTTCAGAAAAGGACCTGCGTAAGAGATAAATTCCTTAAATTGCTTATATGAATGAATTAAAAAAAAAATCCAACACAATTTTAGAATTATGGAAGTTTCGACCTTGTTTATCAAACTATTGCAGCTTCAAGAGAATATATTTTAACCTCAAGAATTAAAGTCCCCATAGAAGAACTACAGCATTTTGAACAGGAGAGGCAAAGTTAGTCTCTTTCTATTCAGTAGGAGTGGGGTTTGCTTATTTGGTTTTGTTGTTGTTGTTGTTTGGGTTTTTTTTTTTTAAGCTACCTACGCCACTGATCTACAGGATTTTTAGATCATGCTGCATGTTTGTACTGGTTCCAGCTATGACAGAATTAAAATTCTTCATAGTAGCTACAACGGGGTTTTGAAATTGTGATGAAAACAGTGTTGATAACACAGGTATGTGTCAGAAATTGCTGAACTGAGCTTACACAGTGTCAAGGCCTTTTCTGTCCTGTCAATGATTAGGCTGGAAGTGCACAACATGTTGGGAGGGAACACAGCTGGGACAGCTGACCCCAGCTGACCAAAGGAGTATTCTGTACCATATGGTGTCATGCTCAGCAATCAAATGGGCAGGGCTGGAGTCTGGCTAGGGCTGCCATTGCTCAGGGATGTTTGCAGTTTGGCATTTGTCTTCCCTGGTAACCATACACGTGATGGAGCTCTACTTTTGAGGAGATGTCTGAACACCTGCCTGCTGATAGGAAGCAGTGAATGAAATCCTTACTTTGCTTTGTTTGCACATGCAGCTTTTGCTTTAACTATTAAACTGTCTTTATCTCAGCACACAAATTTTCTCACTTTTCCAATTCTCTCCCACAATACACTGTGAGGCTGTGAGCAAGTGGCTGCATGGTGCTCATCTGTCCCCTGGGGTTAAATCCTAACAACAATCTCAATACTCATTCAGGTGAGGCAATGACTACACTTAGATAATTGTGACATTTCAAAAAACTCTTGAAGTCTTTTCCATAAGCTAATATTAGTCATGTGAACACACATCAGTGAAGACAGACAAAAAAGAACATGAAACAGGATATTAATACCAACACAGTTGGTATGACAATCACTCAGGACATAGCACATATGAAACTACAGAGACCTGTAGTAAGTTACTCAAGCTGCACAGAAACCATCCTGTTACAACACCAACTTCCACTTCCATTTTCCATGCCAGAACATGCTTTTCTGGTTTAGGGCTGGCACCTCATAGTAGCATAGTATTTCCCTCTAGCAAGCCCACTTTTGCCAAAATATTTTCCTTTTGGATTTATGATCTCAAATAGTAGCAGAAGTAAGAATTCTGTGGAGGGAGATTACAAGACCACTAAATTATTACGAGATACGAACCACCAACATTGTGTTTGTTACTTATCATGCACCAAGGAGGAAGATCACAGTAGCTCTTACATGGATCAGTAAGTCACCAAAAGGCACAAAATAATCCCTTCCAGAATCAGAGGCAGCCAAAATGACAGTTCCAAGAACTTATCTTAAAACATGTAACTCCTTTTTAAGGGCTACCAGCCACAGGAAGGATGTCTTTCCCTCATTAAGGATCGAACTGGAAAGATTGAGCCTGGATAAAAGCTGGAAAGCAGAACATAGCTGACACAGCTTACAAATTGACTAACATAATGGTCACAACATAACAGAAAAGTTATTCTTCATTTAGATACAAAATTCAGGGGTTGATAATGAGACCTACAACATTTAATTTAATTTTTCAGACAATTCGAGTAGGATGTATTCCCGCACAATTTTCAGTACAGTGCCTTTTTTTCTAGGAAAGAATTTCCTAGAACGTCTAATTGGGAAATTTCTGCCCTTGGACATGATAAGGAAATAGTATTCCAAATTTTTGACCCCTGGTCCTTTGAATATTGCTGAAAGGCAACATTTAAGTCAAAGGAACGTCACTTCTTTAGCTGATGAAGATTCATTCATACACTTCAGAACACAAGCAGACTATTTTACCTATCTCTCCTCACAAACATAGCCATTTAATTTTTTAGAAGTTTTTTGAATATATGTAGGATAAAAATAATTTTCTTTAGCTGATATTGTTAAAACTCTTTTCATATCTAAATTGTGTATATTCTAGATTAGGTAGCAGAGGTCTTACAGAACAAGCTCACAAGACTTGCTAGACCTCTTCTGCCCTGAGATTTTGCTGCTACTAATTATGGCATGGTGTGATACATGAAATATCAGGGAGGTTTTTTTAACTGCATTATTATTTCCTTCCTGTATGTCATCATTAACAGTCATTTATATGATATCATTACAAAAAGATGTTATTTTAATCCTTTCTAAGAACTGCAGTTGACAAAGGAAATCTATACCCAAATTCAGTCACTTCCACTCCAGAAAGGTATAACTACAAATTTTAGCTTTAAAAAAAAGTCCTATTTCAGTCTCTGCTTTCACTATTTAAAGTTTTGGGTGTACTTCATCATGTGCATACACAAACACATTATTCATAAAAGGTTCAACAAACATCTCAGTTTGAAAAGAACAGACTACCAAAACAGCAGGAGGTATTTAACTAAAAATAGAAATATATCAGCCTATTGAAAGGTCTTATGGCAAATTACCCTAACAGACAAAACTGCCAATAATACATTTCCAACAACAGTAGCTTTTACTACAGCATTAATGTTAGTTAAGTTTTCTTACCAAAGAAAAGCTAAGAAAAAGGTAGTTTGTGCCTTTAACATTTAAAAAGATTAAACTCATAGAATTTACACTGCTTCTTTCTCCAAAAACTGCAGCAGAATAGAAAATACTTAAAGGTTTGGGAGAAACAAACTGAATCCTTCCCAAAACTCATAAAAGAGAATATAGAATGAACTGCATAACTCTCGATTTCATCATGAGATATTTATTAGAATATTTTGGAGCTTTTCTGAGCTGGATATACTAATCCACTGATGTTCACAAGTCATTCACAGTTTCACATCACTGGAACAATCAAAATTGTTCCAATGATTGAATCTGCTAATGGAAAGGTTCCCCTGCCCATGGTGGTGGGTGGGGTTTTGAGATAGATGATTTTTACAGTTTCTTCCAATCTTCTATGATTATATGAAAATTAAATATTGTCTAATAGATAAGAGAGTACCCATGACTAAACCACAGAGATTAACTGGCAATGGTTGAAGATTCAGGAGACTACTCATCTCACACTGAATAGCAGGGAATCATTATCCATACAAGTTGCATAAAGTTGGTATTTTCTTGCCAATTTAGCTTCCTACTGTGAACTTGAAATACTTGCCTCAGATTATTCATTGGATTATTCATCCATTTCCAGAGAGTAACTACTCTAGTCACTGTATCACAGGTTGTTGGGAGAACTACACAGCCATTAACCAGACTCATGGACAACAAGTAGGAAGTGGTTCAAGCACTGTCCAAATGATAAATAATTTTTTATTCTTAAAATTGAGTGTAGAAAAGGTACTTGAGGGAGGGAAACAAGCAAAACCCAAGAAACATTAGCTTTACTCCAGAAGTCCATTATCTTCACTGCAGTCCATGTCGACTGGAAAAATCACAGTGTCAGGAAAATTACTTTGGCAAACTCACAGAATAATACTAAGTTGGTTGGGGAAATTTTTCAATTCTTTTTGTTTATTTTATATAGCTGAAAGTATTGAACCATTAAAAAAAAACAAACAACCAAACACAACAACAAAAGCCAAACCAAAGAAACAAACAAAAAAATCAAACACAAAAGAAAACCCAACCAAAGCAAAACAATCCTCTATCACATAACAGATACGCAGGAAGAACAAGACCTGCAAGAAGAGAAAAAAAGAAAATTTCTTCAAAGACTATACATCATGGAAGTGCATCACTGATTTCTGCTGTTGATGTTAAAAGGGATTTAAAAAGAAGCTTTGGGAAGATGCATAAGGGAGGATGAGGTGACTGACAGTATAAATGTTAATGCTGGGTGTGAGCTGAAAGCTTTGAGAAATCAAAGAACAAAAGAAAAAAGGAAATATGGCCTGAGGGCAAGTAGAATAGAAGGACATTCATGAGCTCTTTCTCTGGCAAGGAAGAGCTGCTGCTGTAGAACAGAGGTCAAGGAAAAGTATGAACACCAAGTCTAGTACATCTGGCTTGTTGTTTAAACACTCTCCACCAATTCCACACTATATGGTTAGAAACAATATAAACAACCACAGCCACAGACAAAAAAAAAAAAAAAGCCAAAACAAAAACAAACAAATCCCCAAAGAAAAACACACACACAAAAAAAGAACACAAACAAAACCCTTTAAAACTAACAAATAATTGTTAACCTTAGAGGGCATCTTAATGTTTAGTAGCAGACATTATTGTATCCAAATATAAGCTAAACCCTATGATGTTTCATTTTATGTTGATGACTAGGAACACACTATGAAATGAGTTTTGTACTTCACTAAATTTTTTTCCACTTGACAGCTAGATTCCCTGAATGGCAGACCATGGTACTTTAATAGAAGAAAGACCATCAAATTATAAATATTCATAGCAGTTCAGATACTGCTGTAATTTAAAGAGCATTTGTCTCTATTGCCAAACATAAGCAAGTTCTCTGCATGGGAGGAATACGTCTGACTTTCCAAGGAAAACTACTGCAAGGATACAGCAATGCTGATTTTTTAATTCTGTATGTAGCCCTCAAAGCAAGTTTATAAAAAATGGCTTGTTAACTTCATTCTAGAAAAGTAGGATTTCAACTGATTTTAACAGGGAGTTAAACAAAATTGCACAAGTCCAAGCTCTCCTTTTGTAGTCCCTGCAAAGCTGAAACGTATTTCCTATGATGTAAGCCACACAATTATAAAAAACAATCATATATTACAGGAAGGGGCACATATTACAGAAAGGGGAGCTATCCCTCAATTCTCCAATTGCATTGCTAAAAATTATGTTTATATATGAAACACTGATTGTAATGGTCAATAAATCATTCAGCATATTAAGTTGACAGATGCTATAAACTGAACTGACTACTTCTGAAGTTCATAGTTCTTTTCACTCATATAACCATACATTTGAAATTTCCACAGATAATTTTATTTCCAGAAAATAAGAACAGTTCAAGTTTCCATCAGTACCAGAATTTAGAGTGCTGATGTGATCATTGAGAAAAATTAAAATATTATTAGTTAAAAATAACAGAGAATCTCAGAAACACACATATAAATCTGCTGAAGTAATGATACAGTAAAGAAACCTACATTTCAGCCTAAGAACTCAGTAACTGCCAAGCTACATCAGTGTCTTGTTAAACTCTCTGGTCTGCTGCCACAAAGATCTGATTTAGTTAATGTTAATATTTACATAGTATATGGGTGGCAGCAGGCTAAGTCACATAAATACTACCCATCTCCAAGGGTTTACGGCGCCATGATGTGGTTTCACTAGCTTCGTTCTTATTTCTCTGTCGTGAAAACACAAAGGATCCAGTTATGTCATTGCTGCCCAGGAACTGAGGTCATAAATGAAGAATATACTAAGTAAAAGGCACAGGTCAGAATCTTAGTCCAGGGATGGAGATGTGATGTTCTCTCCTGCTAGGGATACCAAGTACGGGTATAACTTCAGAGACCATTCGATCACCATTGAAGTGGTTCACTTGCCTTGTTTCCTGGTTTAGTGCTCTACTGAGTTTTTCAAACTCTGCATTCTGAACCCATAATATCCCAAACTCTCAGCTGGCAGCAGCATGCAGTAGCACTTCAATGCTTCCCTTGCCTCCAACTAAACAGTAATTCTCTTACTCAAGAGAAGAATGAAAGAGCTGGCCAAAACCAGGGACAGGCATTTAGTTTAGGAAGGCAAACTAGCCAGGGATGGGTAGCTGGCAGAGTGATTATAAAGACTTGTACTGACTGGTAATATCTGGTCTGTATTGCCCTGTCCTAGAGAAACTGAACACCTGTCTTAAAATCACATATGACACAGGAGCCAGAACTTGTCACTATTAAAAACAGGTAGTTTAGAGAACAGTTATGGAAGTTCTTAAACTATGGGACAAATCAACTGCCCATTGCAGCAGAAACCACTCCAAGCCTTCACAATAAAACACCTAGTCCCTCACTGCTACAATTCCTTCTAGAACCATCAGTACCCATCGTCTGCCTGGACACTGAAATGCTGTCACTTGAGTGACATTTCCAGAGCTGGATGCTACATTTTTTAGTCAATTTAAAGTTCACTGGCAATGCCAGGTTTATAGCCCTGAATCTGAAAGGGGGCAGTGTTGTTTAACCAGAAAGTGGTGCTGTCTGTCACTGTTAATTACAGCTCTTCCTGCTGGGGTTTTTACAAGAAAGTAGGCCAGCAGGAAGTGTCATTATATTACAGCCTGTGGCTCCATGCATGTGTTCCTAAGTTGACAGTCAAGAGATGTCCTTTAGCCTTTTTCACTGTGCTTTTCAATATGAAAAACAAACTGCTCAGATTGCATAAAAGGATGAAATATGCTATTGCATGCATCTCACAGAAGAGAATAATAGAGGTACATAGAAGGCAGCTTCCTATTGAGGCAACATAAACAGTTCCTGGTGTGTTCATGATTTCTGATGTTCCTTTTCAATTTACCTAGTAAAGCTTATAAATACTATTGCAATGAGACTTAATCTTTTCTCACAGCCCTCATATTACTTAAAAAATAAGACACTGATTAGCTAACTTACCAGGTGATAAGGCTCTGGGGGACAAAGGAAGGGGGGAATAGCTACCAAGGAGAGACATACTGTGAGCTACCCACCTAAGGAGAAAAAGCTCAAAACAAAGACGTCTGATCTATTCATGACACCTCCTATGCCCCCATCTTTCACATCTATGTAATCCCCTCAATGTGCATACAGAATTCAAGAAGAAACTTTAAAAAAAACTATCATTTCAAAACATGAATGAGATATGAAAGAAAGATACGTATCAATATGGAGTAGACCAGCACTGTCAAGAAAAGGAGGTAGAGTTTCAACAAACATGATAAAGCTCAGCAAGCATCTAAAGGTACCTGTGGTCTCTAAGGTACTATGACTTTCTCCACAGTGCTGACCAATGTAATGGATACACATTTGCAAATTCTCTTCCTAGTAAAGAGCTGCCATCAAACCATACTGCTTTCTAGATTCAGATCCACATCAACTGCATTAATAAAAACATTTCAGGCACTTAACTGATTGTAGGCAAATTTTTCAGAATAAATACTGTCTGTCAAGGATTAGACCTATGAAACCATATGGAAAAACACTCGGAGTTTGAGAAGTAATCTGAGAATGAGCTTTCTACAATTTTAAGTATTAGAAACCCTGCATTTTCCATGAAAAAAAGAAAAAGCAGCAGTAAAAAAAATCAAAACATGAACACACTCCAAAAGAATCAAAGCAATGCCACACATTCAGTCTGAAAACAATCCTGAATTCACCCAAAACATCCTCATAATCCAAAAAGCAAGTGACTTAATATCATTGTACCTGTTAGCCTTCGCCAACAAAGGATGCAATTCTCATAAAACCATTTCCTTAATACTTTGAGCTATACAAAAGGTAACATTCCAGTTTCACGAGCATTATTCTCATTAGACACAAGAATATTTCTAACAAGAACTGAGTCATCACTGCAGTCTAACACTTTCCACCGAGTAAGTTTCAACTGGTTTTTTTGTTTGTTTTTAATTTTATATATATATATTTTTTTTTGTTGTCATCTTTTCAATTTTCCACAATGAGAAGATTAGTGATTCATTTCCAAGACCAGTTAGGATCTATATCTCTTCTTATTTTTATCATTACACCCCTTAAGTTAGACATTCCCTAAAGATGCTTCCAAAAAATCATTTAGGAAATAATAAGAAAATTATTTAAATTAATCCATCTCTGAATCCAGCTTTGGAGGCTGGACAGATTTTGTTAAAAAATTCCATCAGAAATTGCAGTAGCAGTTTAAATTAAATTTAAAATTCAAAATGACAGTCATGATAAAGTAACATTTTAAATATGCTACGAAATAAAACCCACAATTAATGCAATACCAGCCAATTACTCAAATCCCAAACAGAACTGAAACATCACATTTTAACATGAAAAACACGTATTGAGTGCAGTGAACACCCAATAAGAAGAGTTCTTACCTTCATAGATAGCTTTGAAGCCTTGGGCACTGACAGCAAAATCTGTGGTGAAACAGAGGGTGAGGATAGATCCTGTGCTCACAATAGATGATGGAAGCTGAAATCCAGATAACCTGTGCAATAAAAAAGCACAAATTACTAAAACTTTTTGTAATAAACCCCATGATGCGATGAGCATTATGATAAACATCATGTTTTTACATCTGAACTGAAAACACATTATGGGCTTTACCCTGATGCATCTCTAAACATTTATTTCAAAATTTCAAACATGTCCTTGATCTTCAAAACTCTTGTCTGTTAACATATCTGTGCGCTCTCCAGAAAACCTTTGAAAGAAAGATCTGTTTGTACTTACGAAAGACAATTTTTTTGTGTGTTAGGACTCATTTTAAGATGAAGACAAGTACATTTAGGACACCTAGAGGTAGATACTCAGGCCTTTACACACTCAGAGATACTTCCTTCAATTTGACATAGCTTAAACTATCCTGTCTATCCTCCAGGTGCTGCTTCAGAAAAACCATGGATGTCGGATGTTCAGTGTGATAAACATTAACTGACTAGAAAACAAACAAAGCCACTACACTTTCATTTAAGAGCTTCAGAAAAAAATACATTTCCCTCTTACTAGTAATCTTACCTTTACATATAAAATAGAATTTTGGATAAGCTATAATTACATTGCAATGTTGATTAAAGGACAATTTCCCAAAATCTGAATATTTTTGAGCGTAAAATTGATTGAAGAAAAATGTTTAGATTCTTTACTGAAAAATTACTAAACAAAATTTGTTAGACCTAGCTGATACCAGTGAGATGGTTTTTTAATGACTAATTTCTCATAAATAAGATTTATTACTCTCCCACAAAAACAAAACTATATCTGTAGCTTAGCTAATCACTAATTAATTTCTGTATTGTGCAGCAGGGATATGTGATTGAGTACATATAGGATAACCCTGCCAGAAAACCAGGTTTTGTTCAAATTTCACCCTGAAAGAGCTTCTTAGACATTGAAACTGCTCATTTAAAAAAAACCAAATAAACAAACACAAAAAGCCCATGAAATAGGCCTGTTTTTAAAGATCTAGGTGGTAAAGAAAATCCACATCTTAAAAAAACCAAACCAAACGAACAAACAAAAAAAAAACACCTTGCTGTTGAAATTTATGGTACAATACGTTATAGTTCATTAATTGGCATCCAGAACTACAGAAGAGAAATAACTGTAAACAACATATTAGTAGAGCAGTGTCACTGAACTAGATGTTCTTTGCAAAATTAGGTTTATTAAAGACCACTTTCATATATAAAAACACGAAAGAGGATCTCCATGCTTCAATTACACCAGTCAAGTGGTTCCCAATCTCTTGCCAATTTTGAGCTTTGGAAAACAAATAGAAGAGTTGGAGATCAAAGCAAGAAGAGCTTTAAATACAGATGAAGGCATACAGTCAAGGCAACATAAGTCAGCAAAGAGCTTTCTGAAATTTCTTCCTTTCATTTTAAACAATATTGTGTCCCATGTGGTAATTAGCTGTTTGCTCTAATCTTTTTACCTTCTGTGTACTTGTCAACCTAATATTCCTATTCTTTTCCACCTCATTTACTCCAATTCCAGAAATAACCAGGTTGATTTTCCCCTCAGTCTTCAAACTGCGGAACTACCATAAGGCTTGCCACACTTTATGTTCATGCTTTCTTATGTTCTCTCACCTTTACTAGACGTTGCAGTTTTTAGGGAAATGTGCCTCTTGTTCTATTTAATAAATTAGAGTGGCTCTCTCTTCTGCCCTACATCTGGAGTGTACTCTCTGACAGTTCATTATTAATGTAGGATATGTATTTTCTGATCTTACTTATATGTCTCTCTCTTCTTTGAGAAGTGATTCAAAGAGTTCTTGTTTTAAGGGATGGGCTTTGGGGTTTTTTTGGATAGCATGACAGTATTTCCTGGATCTAACATTTCTTGCTAAACTACAGGAAACTAGCATGCATTGTAAAGGAAGAAAAGAAAATCAGCTTGAGTCAGAAGCAGCTAGCCTCAACATTTCACACTATGCGGGAGAACTATAAAAAGACCCCACAATAAAAAGACCAAAAAAAAAATTATATCAGTGCAGAACTACAAAGCTTTTTTTCTCTCATTCCCGTTTTCTCCACTGGTCTGGACTTGGTTCATATAAATGAACATATCTGAGCCATGAGTGGACATCCTGAGTTCTTGGTATGATTTCTACACCAACCTGCTTTTATTCTGTTACAGTAAGTGTAATCTCTACAATATGGACTCTTAGGAGCCAAGTTATTTTTTTTTCTGTAACATCATCCTTGAAATACCAGAAGATCATTTATTAGGCTGACATTGCAATCACATTAAAGGATGAAAAATACATTCTTTTATACCTTAAATCAGCGCATCTAAAGGTTTTGCAGACTTACAGGTGTGAGAGACTGGAAGGTTAATGCTCAATGACTTAAAACATTCCTGCCATTTGTGGAGGCAGCAGGGTGCTTTGCCAGGCCAAGTTTACACACCTACTCTCCCAAGGGGGACAAGGAGAGTTTTATGTGTGCTGGGTTTTGAGCCAGGGAAGGGAGAAGGCAGGGAAGAAGCAGACCTTACAGAGGCAGGGCAGCGCTCTTTACCATTCAGGTCCTCCTGTTTCACAAGTGACTCAGTTCTAAAAGTGCCCCCCATCTACTTTCCCTGAGGAAGGCTTTGGACATTTATATTCACAGGGGACGCTCATAAGGAGGCCTGAAGGTATTCATCCCTTCAGGTGAGGCAATGTCTTGGACGGCGTCATCAACCAACGGCTCCAGACGCACACCCAGACTCAGTTCTGGGGGCTTTCACCGAGGACAGGGCAAGACCCACAGTGCTGCAATAGTGTAAATGCCCATCCCCAGGTGTGGTACCTGGGCCTTCCACCTGAAGCTGAAGTTAAGTTAACCCACTGAGCTTGTGCTTCATGGGCTACCTGCAACAGACCAAGATGACAATCATGATTCTGACCGAGAGACGTACAATCAAATCTTACTGTTGGATCCATGGGCAGTGGTATCTTTCTACTCTTATCCTCTCCTTCTCTTTCTTTCTGTACACATTTTCTAAAGTGTTCATTTATGCTTTTTTTATTCTATATTACTAAAGACAATAACAACCAAAAGGGCTACATATCTGCTTTTCACTGCAATGCAATTGCTCTAAAATAAACCCTTCATATACAAACTGCAGTCATTCACTTTTGTTTAACTCTAACCTCCCCTGAGGTTTCTATTAACAAGAAACTGGATTATCCTCATCTTCTGGGGTGGGCTATAACTATAGGAAAAGGCAAATATGTGAGGAAACTTTAAGTACGTCAACTTGAAATGTATTTTATCAAGGTCTTTATATTGCACTAATCCAAAAAATGTGCACAGAAAAGTCTTTAATAGAAAAATTCATCAGACTACCTAGGTGCCTCTATGATAGCCTTGTTGCCTGAAATATTTCTGAAAGCATCTTTTCACTATTCTAATACATTCCGCAAGTTCAAGTGCCACCAAACTGCATGCAAACAAAACCTAGGCAGCATATGAAAATCCAGTATGTAATTCTTCAGCCATTTCCAGAATTCCACTCTTAACCCACCAGGTCATTTCCCACATACGATACACCCCTGCACTAACATTTTTGCTACTTGTTTCTAGGTCATGAATAATAATGTATTTTTCACATTCACTTCATCGTACAGAAAAAAATCATACACCTTCACATGCTGTTTTATCGTGGAAATTTATTTTGGCAATTAACGTGTAGGCTTTTTCAGCAACCAGAGGGAACTGTTTAGACAGACAAGTGTGTGTGCTATGAAAGCAGAATCATTTCAAGTCCCTGTGCTAATAAAATTGTCATTTGATAAACTTGCATTACTTCATACTGAGCATATGGCAATACTTTAACCTTAAAATATTTCTACTTCCTTAACTTTCAGCAGCATTAATCAACACAAAATGCACACTCTAAAATATTCTGAAACCACAGATGGTATATATCTGGCTTGTCTGTACAAAAAGAAAGAGAACTTGTAATAGAAAACACAGCGGTGCACCAGTACTGAGTTCAGACACTGGAATAGTAGGGGAAACCAAAGAGGGGTGGAGGGAGGGGGGGTGAGGGAAGCACCACATATTTAATTCCTCATTGTAATTTCACAGATCAGCCGTTTCTACTGATAACATCTATAAATACAGAGCGCTTTTTTCCGATAGCATAGCAATAGGCCCGGTTGCCTCCACTGAGAACTTCTCTGCTCTCTACTTGTGAGGGCACATTCTTGGACTCCCTGCTACTAAACCGTGTGACAAGACTTGCGGGGTGGTTGGAAATATGGCTAGGGGTCTGTAGAAAATGGTGTATGAGAAGACAGAATAGATTTCTTAAGTCCTTAAAACATGACAGGTGTTACTTTAAAGGGTGAAGTTTATTGCTGTCTTCAGTTACCTGGAGTGATATAGAAAAAGACAGGTCTTTTCCAAAGTGCAGGGAAGGTGGCAAGGTATGGATAAGGTGCACCATGAAAAACACAGCTTCATAGATGAAAAACACACCACCACAATGGTGGTGACATATCTGAACTGGTGCCTAGAGGAGATCTGGTATCTCCATCCCTGGTGACACTGGAAACTCATGATTGACTGAGCCCACTGTCAGGAGGTGGTAAAAAAAATAACCACAATCCTCCGAACCCAAATTATTCAATGTCTCCATGGCCAATTAGCAAGGCATAAGCACAGTCCCTATCACAAGCAGATGTCACAAGAAAAACAAGAGCACACAGCATTTTCCAATGAAATACAGAAGTACTACTAGATTGGCCTAAAAAGTTTTAGGTTCTTTGTGTAAGTTTATTAGGGATTGTACCTTTGCCGAGTGTTGATGTAGATATGAATTTTTACCAAGTCCCAGCTGTTCACACAGAAATAGATAAGCCTTCAAGTCTGGTTAAACAAGAAATTATCTTTGCAGGTATTTTAAAGACAACCTTGACAAAAAGGCATTGTTCCTCTCCCCACCAATGAGGACAACTACATTATTGTTCCTGGTGTCACTAAATTTTTAACAAATATTCTACATTGCATTCTTGATCAAAATGGTTAAATGAAGCAAATTAACCTCTACCAGAAACAGCTTTCCAGCACAAAGCATCTTATGATCAGACTGCTTTACCAAGAGTATGTACTGATTTTACAACTCCCAAAAACCAATGAGCAGTTGCAAAGGTAAAACAGAAACATTTGCACCATTATATTAGCTTGTTTATTTATTCCTACAGCTGCTTGTACTCCATTGATGTGTTCAGGTTATCACATGGAACAATATTTTTTCCAAGTTTAAGGAATTTTCTTCAGAAATTTAGGAGAAAAAGAATCCATAGAAGGGAGGACCTCCCATCCATGAGGACTGTTTCTTTTTTTTTCAGATCAGGCCCATGAAAGCTATGAGGAGATGAATTACTAGCAATAATGAATTAGTAGTAGTAGTCAAATCAAACCTGTTTAGAATTGTGTCTGATATATACACTAGCACTGTCAGAATTGGTAACTAGAGCTTATCTGACTAATACAAAAAGTTCTTTCCTGAAATTAGTTATCAAATGCCCCTTGCAAAAGCTATTTGCCAAAAGGATCAATGTTATTAATAATGAGGTAAATTAACTTTCAATGAAGTATCCTACAAGCAATTCTGGGCAAGCCAGGAGTAAATTACAAAATCGGATTTATTTTCCCTCCTCCTCACTCAAAATCCATACAAGGAAAACCCCTAACATTTCTGCCATTTTACCCTAAAGTGATAGAGGTCATTAATTGCCATAGGAAACACTGAAGAGAGCCATCTGCTATCAGGGTCATATCTTCTCAGCTTTTACGTATGTAAAAGTTTTTAACATTTTCATTTAATATAGACAAAATCCTTATGCTCATTCTGTATTAAATTCTCATTACCACATAAAAACAAAAGTTATTTGCAGGTACTACCTAAAAGGTCTTGCTGATAAATTTCACCTCAGAAAACAAGGCAAGCCAAGGGGAGTAAAGCTTTAAGCCATGTATTACAGTTCTCCAGAAAAACCTTACTACATCACAGAACCTGAATATTAATGTTCAAAAGGTAGTATCTCACATTTGGCTTAACTGGAAACTATCCTAAACCATACCATCCATGAAAGCTAAGCAAACCCCTTCCATATTTCAGGCATCTTATATCACCAATACTGAATAATTTCCTTAGGCTATTAGGCATGTGAAGAAAAAGTAATTAGGTCAGATTCTATGGATTCTATATCCATATCTATGGATATGGAATTTACTTCTGATTTCATTAATTTATATATTAATGGCTTTGTGATGGGTTGGCCTTGGGCATCTGCCAGACCACCAGCCAGACCGTGTCACTGTGTTGATTTGGCACAGTCTGGTTTTTGGTAGCGGGGAGGGGACAACAGCACAGGGGTAGCTTCTGTGAGAAGCTGCTACAAGTTTTGACCATGCCCGACAGCCAATCTCTGATGGCTCTGAAGATGGACATGCTGCTGGCCCAATTACAGAGGTTGGTAATATCTCTGTGATGACATATTTAAGATGAAATTCAAAACAGTGCATGCAGTTTTCCCCCCAGGGGTAGGGAGGCACCGTGGCTGCTGCTGCAGGCGCTGACATGGCCCATGGCAAAACGCTGCTGCAGCCACTGCCACCATCATGGCGCGGCCTGCAGCGAGCCTTGCCTGCCTGGCTGCCCCTAGCCAGCCATGCTGTGGCCAGAAGGGCAGGGGCTGCTGCAGCAGCGGCTTCCCCTTCTCGGCGCCCCACATGAAGAGAGGCATTAAACAGCACCAGTGCTGTGGTGGTCACCACTTCCCACACGATGGCAGTGGGGCCGCATGGCTGGCAGCAGAAGCATGACGAGTGATTCTCCAACATGGAACTTAGACAAGATCAACTTCTCAGCACTGTGGGATTTTGCAAGAATCTTTAAATTAGTGAACTTATTAACAATGGTACCTACAAGCAGCAGTTTTTCTTCTGGTCAGAGAAGAGGAGGAAGTGAAGACATGTGAGGAAAAACAACATGCCGACACCAAGGTCAGTGGGAAAAAAGAGGGAGAAGGTGCTTCAAGCATGGGAGCCAAGATTATTCTGCAAGCCATGGAGGACTATGGTAAAACAAACTGTCCTCTTGTAATGTCTGAAGTCCACAGGGGATGCAGAAATCCACTCGCACCCCGTAGTAAAAGTGCTCATGCTGGAGCGGGTGGATGCCAGAGAAAGCTGTGATCTAGTGGGAGACCTGAATAGAGAGAGAGGGCCCCTGCTTCTGGAGAGAGAGAGAGAGAGAGCCCTTGCTTCCAAACCAGAGCAGTCTATCCTTAAAAGACTGCACACCCTGGACAAGTGACCCACGCCACAGCAGTTTTGGGATTCATGTTTGCCCATGAAAGGGACCCCATGGCATAACAGAAAAAGGACTCTTCTCCCTGGGTGATGAGAGAGATTGATCAATAGTTAACTCATGTAAGCTCGAGTCAGCTATTGAGAATCAACAAATGTTAGTCACAAGCCTAAGAAGCAGGATGAGCCTTAGCCGTGCCTAGATAAGAGAAACACAATGCCCCTCGTCAAGATAGGCGAGAGAATGTTT
>VZRX01006120.1:68707-154607 GCA_013398075.1 Notiomystis cincta
TTTTTACCCTTAACATTTTATCATAATATTTGTCCATTAGCCCCAAGGACTGGGTTTTGCATAGTTATCTGAAGCAAGGTATGTATTAGGCAAATTCTGCTATTAAATTTCTGCAGGAAAGTGGCAATGATCTGCATTATCTGTTAGCCTATTACTTATTTCTGCAGATGGCCTAGTGACAGCTGACTGAAGCTGCCCTTAGCTACTCAGGTGTGTCCAGATGCTGCAGGATCTTGAATCTGGGCATAGGTAATAATCTTAGGGGTTTACTTTAACACTTGTTCAATACCAACAGGACACTCAAGTGGTCTGCAGAGCTGATATCTGTTTCTATGGGCAGCCTACAGGCTCCACAGAAGTATCTACAAGATGAGATGGAGTGGGCAGATAAAACACTATTTGATAGGGAGGAAGCCAATGATAAAAGAATTACTGTTGAAGGAAAGTGTTTTAGTTTTATATTTTCCATCTTAATTTTCAATTTTTCTTATTAATTTGAGCAAGAGTTTTAGCTAAACCTATTGCTTAGAATTGTATTTTTATTTGGGTGTATTTATATTGTCACTGCCTCATATGTATGTAGAACAGTTTATAATCCCTAGCTTTTTCTCATGAAAGAGCTGACTTCTGCAAATTGTTGTTATTTTAATGTGGAAAAAGATGTCTTTGGTGAAACAGCTTCTCAAGTCTCTGATGCCCTTAGTAGTCAGAGAAGGGTTTTAATACCAAACCACTGCAGAAGATTTCACATGCCTATGGAACAGTCATGGCACGGGCTATGGCAGTACTTAGGTATTCCCCCTGACAAGGTGTTAATATGGAGATTTCTGACCTCTCCACATAGTGAGTAGTAGAGAAACAAGTAAGAGAAGTATGAAATAGCTAAGAAGCAGAAACTACTGTTTGGATGGATGACAGAAAAAAAAGCAAGAGAACCACTGCGACCAAAATAATAATGAGTGTCAGGGAAGCCATCTATGCAACTAAGAAAAACATAAGATGTGAGTGAATGCTGCTTATTCAAAAGTGATGAGGAACAAAAAACTGTGGGAAGGAATATCATGTTTTATGGGAAATGAAGGTAGCCTTAGTTAACACAAAGAGATTTTGGCTTCTTTGACAAAGATTCTCAGGGAAGATGCTATAGGGAATGTTAGTAGAGACTACTAAATAGAGAACCAGATGAAAGGAATACATTTTTGCTGGAATTTTTTTTAACTTCCTTTTAACATTCCAGATTCAATTAAGCTGCATGCAGCAAATGAAGGTGTAAGCCTGTCTCCAGAATTCTGCATTGAATGAACATCTAACCCAACCTGTTTGTCTAACACCTAAGAAAGAAACCTAGCCAGATTAACCACCATGACAAAAGTTTGTCATTTATAAATATCCCTCAAGAAAAAGGCTGCCTGCACTGAGATGAGATAGGGGTGTGAAAGGCAAGTGAGAAAACTGCGTAAGATTACTGGCAGTTCCTTCTGCTACTGAAATAGAATAAAAAGGCAAATGCCAGCAAAGAAGATGGAACACAAACCAACTGTAGATACTGTCTTTCTTGTAATTGATCTTAAAAACACCATGGTTTAAGGAGGTAAAGTTTCAAACAAAAATGAGACCTAAAGTTCCAAATATCAATTCAAAAAAGAAAGAAAAAGCAAAACAGGAAAGCAGGGGATGCTTGAAATCAAGTTAAAGAGGATATTTAATATGTCAAAAAAAGAAAACAAAGGAGCAGAGAAAAGACCCACCAAACTTCTTTGATGAGGTTTTTAGTTTCTCCTGCCACTTTGTACTTCCCATAATACTATACCATTATGAAAAGATTTGACTTCCCTTCTTGGTCTGTTCTTTTTCTCTTTAGTTAGCTGTCATTTATTTTAATGCTGGGAAAAGGGCAATGGGGGTGGGAGGGTGGTGTGTTACTACATTTCCTCACTAGCAGACTCTAGTGATTGCTTTTATTAGTCTGTTATTATTCACCCTCCTTTCCTTAGAAACCTGTATTTGATCACAGAATGAAAAAGGTATGTGGACTAAGTAATCTAATGAAGTTGTTCCAGCTTTATCTGCTACAGATCTGTAGCTGCAGTTTTATTGTTACTGTTGGCCAAACACAAAACCTACCCTTTACTGATTTGTTGATGGAACTGTGCCGTTCAGTACTGTAGATGAGAGCACTTTGATATATGTTTGGTAGTATTAGAAGTTTTTACGCTATTTGTGTCTTTTGATCTGGGATCTGTCATTCTACGATGAAACTCCACTTATCAAAATAAGCCACTTTTCCTTCTATGTTAGCATCTATTCTGGATATGGCCTTGGTTTTGTTACCATTTGAAAAGCAAGAACAACTGATGTGATAACATTGGTTCTCATTTAATATTGTTGCTATTTATGCAAAATATTATGCAGGATACATAAAATAAAATTAAATATTTTTGCATGGTATGTAAAGCACTTTTAATGTCTTCTTTATGGCTACATTTAATTTTTAGCCGCTCCTTCTAGTCTCTTTGGTGACAGATAGACTGATTCTGTGAGGAGCCAATTTATTTGCCTCAACCCTAGTTGTCAGAAGAGCATGGAAGAGGGGTTGCACATGTGCCATGTCCATGAGGCACGGAGGAGAAGATGGAGGAGCACCTTGTTCTTGGGGAGACTCTGCCTGCCAACAAGTTCATGTTTCCCATGGGCCAGGCAGTCAGCAGGGGAACATCGAAGGCGCTGTACCCTCCAGAGACACTCTCCAGTGAGATGGCAAAAGGTCTCTACCCAGGGACTGCACTGGGCCAGTGGTCTCCTGCCAGCAGGCGGAATTTGGGAGGGGCCAGGGGTGTAGAGTAACAGCACCCAAGCACCGGGGGCTGATCTGTCAAAAGCCTTGGCTGCTGTTCTTTCCTTTGCCTAAATCGGGGGCTTTTTCGAACTTGCTTTTTGAGTGTGGGCTTTTGGATTAGGGCTTTCGGAGCTTATGCTTTTGTCTTTTCGGGGGCTTTTTGAGTCTTATGCTTTTTGCCCTGGCTCAATTCACGCTGGCTCTATCTCGCCCTCGAGTCTGTCCTGCCTCTGTGTGCCTGACCGACGCTGTGCCTGCTTCGTCTCCCCTGCCCTCCTCCGAGCCAGCCTGCCGCCCATCCTGGCTGCCACCGTGGGCCGGCTCCTGCCCCTCCTGCCCGAGCGCCGCTCCCCTCGTGTCCNTTTGTCATTTATAAATATCCCTCAAGAAAAAGGCTGCCTGCACTGAGATGAGATAGGGGTGTGAAAGGCAAGTGAGAAAACTGCGTAAGATTACTGGCAGTTCCTTCTGCTACTGAAATAGAATAAAAAGGCAAATGCCAGCAAAGAAGATGGAACACAAACCAACTGTAGATACTGTCTTTCTTGTAATTGATCTTAAAAACACCATGGTTTAAGGAGGTAAAGTTTCAAACAAAAATGAGACCTAAAGTTCCAAATATCAATTCAAAAAAGAAAGAAAAAGCAAAACAGGAAAGCAGGGGATGCTTGAAATCAAGTTAAAGAGGATATTTAATATGTCAAAAAAAGAAAACAAAGGAGCAGAGAAAAGACCCACCAAACTTCTTTGATGAGGTTTTTAGTTTCTCCTGCCACTTTGTACTTCCCATAATACTATACCATTATGAAAAGATTTGACTTCCCTTCTTGGTCTGTTCTTTTTCTCTTTAGTTAGCTGTCATTTATTTTAATGCTGGGAAAAGGGCAATGGGGGTGGGAGGGTGGTGTGTTACTACATTTCCTCACTAGCAGACTCTAGTGATTGCTTTTATTAGTCTGTTATTATTCACCCTCCTTTCCTTAGAAACCTGTATTTGATCACAGAATGAAAAAGGTATGTGGACTAAGTAATCTAATGAAGTTGTTCCAGCTTTATCTGCTACAGATCTGTAGCTGCAGTTTTATTGTTACTGTTGGCCAAACACAAAACCTACCCTTTACTGATTTGTTGATGGAACTGTGCCGTTCAGTACTGTAGATGAGAGCACTTTGATATATGTTTGGTAGTATTAGAAGTTTTTACGCTATTTGTGTCTTTTGATCTGGGATCTGTCATTCTACGATGAAACTCCACTTATCAAAATAAGCCACTTTTCCTTCTATGTTAGCATCTATTCTGGATATGGCCTTGGTTTTGTTACCATTTGAAAAGCAAGAACAACTGATGTGATAACATTGGTTCTCATTTAATATTGTTGCTATTTATGCAAAATATTATGCAGGATACATAAAATAAAATTAAATATTTTTGCATGGTATGTAAAGCACTTTTAATGTCTTCTTTATGGCTACATTTAATTTTTAGCCGCTCCTTCTAGTCTCTTTGGTGACAGATAGACTGATTCTGTGAGGAGCCAATTTATTTGCCTCAACCCTAGTTGTCAGAAGAGCATGGAAGAGGGGTTGCACATGTGCCATGTCCATGAGGCACGGAGGAGAAGATGGAGGAGCACCTTGTTCTTGGGGAGACTCTGCCTGCCAACAAGTTCATGTTTCCCATGGGCCAGGCAGTCAGCAGGGGAACATCGAAGGCGCTGTACCCTCCAGAGACACTCTCCAGTGAGATGGCAAAAGGTCTCTACCCAGGGACTGCACTGGGCCAGTGGTCTCCTGCCAGCAGGCGGAATTTGGGAGGGGCCAGGGGTGTAGAGTAACAGCACCCAAGCACCGGGGGCTGATCTGTCAAAAGCCTTGGCTGCTGTTCTTTCCTTTGCCTAAATCGGGGGCTTTTTCGAACTTGCTTTTTGAGTGTGGGCTTTTGGATTAGGGCTTTCGGAGCTTATGCTTTTGTCTTTTCGGGGGCTTTTTGAGTCTTATGCTTTTTGCCCTGGCTCAATTCACGCTGGCTCTATCTCGCCCTCGAGTCTGTCCTGCCTCTGTGTGCCTGACCGACGCTGTGCCTGCTTCGTCTCCCCTGCCCTCCTCCGAGCCAGCCTGCCGCCCATCCTGGCTGCCACCGTGGGCCGGCTCCTGCCCCTCCTGCCCGAGCGCCGCTCCCCTCGTGTCCACTGTCCATCCCCGCGGGACCCGGCCCCAGGCCCGCGGCCTGCACAGCCCCTGCTCCCTGGACATCGACGGCGCTCCGTGACCTCTGAGGGCAACGCCCTCTTTTTCCCTCTGTCTCCTCTCTCCTTCTGTGCCTCTCATTTTTCTTCCTCCTCCTCTGTCTTTTCTAGGCCTCTTTAGTAGGATAACTCTTTTTTATTTGGGTTTTTCAATAAACGATTCTCAGATTCAATGTTTGCCTCGTTTGGTTTAATTTCGTTCTGGACCATCTATTTTTAAAAGAACTCCTCTCAGTTCCGCACAGTGGAACTCAACAGATTCCTTTGAGGATATTTGTATTTGGGATATATGTTTTTCCATTCCATGAAAATGTTTATAATAAAAAAAATCACCTTCTTACTTCTTAATGATAACAAGAATTTGTGGGACGTCATTGTTTTCCAGTGTCTGGAGTTTTTAAGACTTCAAGGAATAATGAGTAAAAATTCTACAGTTTTAACTCTCCTACATTGCAGGAGAAAATTCTTGAAAAATTGTCTATGGTGATACAGGTGGTAGCAGCTACAAAAGTAGTATGTTTTTCATTTACAGAAAAAAATAATTCTGTATTTGTGACCAGTTTTCTACATTTTACTGAGTTATGTACAAGCTTATAAAATGTTGATAATAGTACCATTTGTATTGAAAAAAATGTCTCAGTGGAAGATTCTGGAGGACTTCTAACCCTGTCTTTCATATAGGAAAAAAATTCACTTATGACTGAACAGAATAATGCATATGATTTTGCTGCCACAGCCTCTTAAATTTACATTAACTTTCTGACGTTTGAGAATTAAAGAATTTAAAATAACCCAATGGATGATATACTGATGAAATTCATAAATCAGTGGGTATAAATTGCCTAATGATTTGACTACATGAAATGTCAGACAAGGAAAACTGCTACTAGTGTGTTCCAAGTCTTGGACTAGTCTTATGAAAAGTATTTATTAATAACTAAAAAAATGGCTGAAGTAAGACAGATATCTCATCAGATAGGATCAATCACTACATAGGATTTCATTGATTCTAAAGGAAAATGACCTGACAGCCTGCATAATTCTACACAGATAAAATTATTTGAGAGGAATAGTAGTTCCAAAGACTAATAAAATGGAATATAGAAAAAAAAAATAAGAAAAATAAAACAAAACAAAAAAACTGCAAACTGAACAAAAATAAACAATAAAAAAATTCAAAACCCAAAAACCCCCACTAATACTGACACACTTACTTAAGTGATTTCAGCAAAAGGCCATTAAGATGAGCAAGGTATAAGGGAATGATCTGTCTGAAGAAGAGAATGAAGAAACTGGAGAAAGGGCAGTAAAAATATAAGCTAAAGCCTGATTTGTGACATCATATTATCAACCATGGTTAATATGTAAGATGGACACAAATCCATCTCTGAGGTGCCCATTGAAAGGATGAGACACAACAGTCTAGAGCTACAAAAAGGAAAATTTCTCATTGAATATAAGATGTAAATTATGAAAAAGGTATTGGACTTTTCATTAGTGTTACTATTCAAATGGAATTCCCTTTTAAGAAAATAAAATAATTTACTTCACAATACTACACAGTACTACACAATGCCCCCCAATTCAAACTTTAAACCAAGGGTTGTACAGTTTGTAGGTACTGCCATGAGCTGCCAGAAACATCTTCTGCTTGAATTACAGTGATATTTTAGGACCATTGCTTCAAGGCATCCTTCCTGAAAACCTCTGATCATCCTGTTTTCTTTTCTAAGAGGTGCCCACCCCTTTATTTTAGGCTAATGATATTGGTATTGTTGAGTATTTGCATAGTAAACACATGCTTTTTGAGTAAACACTGTTCTTGTAACACTGGAAATTTAGCAGAAAGAAGAGCAGTTGAAAATGCCATGCTGAATATCATATCAGTCTGACAAGTTTGGTCAGACTATTAACCTAAGCCACTATAACAGTCTGAAGAAGAAATCTCTTTGGCAGCTGTCTTGTCAAGAGAGAAATACAGGAAAGCTCATATATTCATGCTCAGAGGAATAATTGGCCTCTTAGGTTTTAAAAATACTGACAATGAAGTAGTAATAGTTATTTCCATTAAAATCTCTTAGATATTAGTCATAGATATCATGCTGAAATTCTGCTATATTTCTGAACATAACATATGTACCATTAATATGTAGCAAAAATGCAATCAGTTGACGTCTCGCTTGTTAGAAAGATCTTTAAATAGTAAATCCCGCAGGTAACACCATCCTAGAAAAAGATTAACCTGAACAAAATAAAGTGCAAAATAAAAATGAAGCATTAGAATTCAAGTCTAGTTTGCCAAAATCAAAATAAGCCAAAGCATGAAATCAAAATTATAAAAAAACTCAATTAAGATCACTCTTTCAGTAGTGCCTCTCACCATTAAGCAGAAAGTGCAAACTAGACACTCTATTCACACTGCCATCATCACAGCCAATGATGGTGAGGAGAAAAAAAAAGAGGAAACTTTTTCTAGTCGTATATTTTGCACAGTTTCTTACTTTCCTGATGCATTTTTCTATAGATAAGAATTAGAGTGAGTAAATATGATACATGGAAATTAAATCCCACCAAGCAAAACTTTCCTGGTTTTGTTTTTACTATTGTTTTTACTACATCACTTCATTCTTTTTCTCTATTTAGCTTGAACCTTTAACCTAAGATCAACTCAATTTTTTTTTTTTTCTTATCAGGTTTCCTATCCACTTACTACATATTGAGTTTGAGGTTAGCTCTGCTGAACTGGATACCATGCATCAGCTAAGGTCTTTCCCATGCTAAAAGGAAATCAAGATTTCTTTTACATTGCTCACAGAAGTCTATTTTTCTGTTCTTACATCCAAGAATAGAGTTTTGTCTTCTTTTATTCTGTGCAACAATTTGTTGTTGATATGAATTAAAAGCATAAACCTGAAGAGCCCTGTCTGTTTTTCTAGAATGCCAACCTTACTCCTTCTGAATTAGTCACCTAGCTGTTGTTAGTTTGAGGGTATTTAATAAAGCATAAAATACAGGTCTTCAGGTTTTGGAATCATGGAATATTTTGGAAAACTGCACAAGACAGTAGCACCAAAGAGCACTTTCCCTGCTTAGTTTAATTTCTTCTTGTGTACTGCTTTGATTATGTTTTAATATGTGTACCAAAAAGCCACATCAAAAAATTCCTTAATTGCCCACTCTTCAAGAAATTCAAATCTCTTATGAGGTTTTAGTTTTTCAGTGTAGAGAGTACTCATTCTGATACATCTCTTTTACATAATAGTGTAATATTCTCTCTTAAGAAATAGAAAATTACATATTTCTTTCGTGTACTGCTAAAATCCTGCTCTATTTTACAATCCAGGTAAATTACTTTATGCCATTAACACTTTAATCTGTTCTGAATAACTCCCATGACTGCACTCCAGGTGGCAGAAAGACAAAAATGAGTGATTTTGCAAAGTAATGGTATAGGAGAAATTTCTTTTAAATTGTGACGTGAATTGAGAACTCCAGCCTAGACTCAGCACACTTTAGTAGTATGTGAAAAATTCAACATTTCTTCTAACTCTGAAAGTAAAACGTCAGACTTTGGTATTTCATTCATAGATTCATCTGTAATTGCTATTATGCAGTCTTATTACAGTAGTCAGAAAAGATTCCATATAGTTTACTGTAAAATATATTGTTAATACTGCTGGTTCTACTGGGATTTTCTGGGGGGTTTGTTTCTATTAGAACATTCTTACCTCCAAACCTGAATAGTTTTTGTCTCCCAATTAAGCAATACACCAAGGTTTATCTAGTCTCTGGCATCAGTTACTCTTCTATACATTTATAAATAATTTGCTGTAAGGTTCTAATTTTCACAATTGATAATGATCTCTTAATTTAGTTTGCTTTGCAGCTTTTTAAAATATGAATAGTCTCTCTTTGGTTTGTTGTTTTTTTCTTTTCTAACTTTCTGATTATTAAAGCCTTCACACTATTTTGTGTAGGTGGCTGAGACACTAAATCTAAATTTATAATTAATTTTCAGACAAGTTATTATTATGGTGTTGCTTTTTTTCCCCTTTGTGATTTTCCTGAGCTGAATTTTAGAATATTTCTATTTTATTATTTACATGGACATAAAGCATCTGCTATGATTTGATAACCAGAGCTGATTTCAGTTAGAGATATATTAAGAACAATTAGAGAGTAGCACTTTCACAACTGAAACCTGGTATTTTATATCCCCCAAAAATAAGCTGTCATTAAATTTAAACCAATCAATAGATATTTTTCAAACCAAAATTGCCTATTTTTTTCAATCAAAATTGAAATAAAACAAGATGCCTTGGAGTGAAACGTTATGGTTTTTCACATATCTGTAGATAGTTATACTATATAGCTGTTATATAAAAAAATGCAATAAATACAAAGTAGAACATTAATCTGTGTTGATGGTACACAATCCATGAGGAGAGTTTAATTCTCAGAGTGTGAATAGATTTCCCAGAGCGTTATAAAGTTTTTTCCATTAGCTCTCTATGTATTTGGTGGCACTGTAGATTTCATCTTTGTTATATACCAGCATCTCCACGATGATTTAAAAGAAAATGCAACAACATTTATTGAGCAGTGTGATGCTGCCCAGCTCTGGTTTATGTTACTGGCTGTAGTTGCAAATTGGGTCAAAGAAATAGTGTGGTTTTACTGTGAGCCTGTCATTGTCTTCACTTACCATGTGCAGGTTTGGGTCTCCGAGCAGTTTTGATGTACGTGCACTGGATATTCCCAATGCTTCCAGGGGGCATTAGGTTAAAAACCAGCCCGTTAGCTAAACCATCTCTGAGTCATCCAGTGTGTACATAGCAGTTTTTGTCTCCAGTGAGCTGTGCACTGTATTTAGAGGAAGCTTTCTGCCCAAGAGACAGACAGAATGTAACCTGAAGCAAAGCCCCTGACCCTATACAATGCAGAGGTGCAGGACTCAGCAGCAGCCACTTCTAATGCTGTGCCCCCACTGCACCTAATTACTTGCTAGTGCAAGAACAGTCTTTTACTGCCCTCAGTTTACTGAGTCAGTCACAATATCTAAACATTTCTGTATGCATAAAGATGCAGAGTTTCCTAAAGAATTTTTAGGTTAAACATGAACTCACCTAAACAGCATAAATAAGCTTTGACTGCATTTATTATTTCAATTACTTTTAGAAATAGCTTTTAGTTCCTTTATATAAAAATGCTTCACATGTAAATATGTGGCGGGGACAGCAGGTCAAAGGAGGGGATTCTGCCCCTTTTTTCTGCTCTAGGGAGATCCCACCTGCAGTGCTATATCCAGTTCTGGGGTCCCCAGCAAGGGAAGGACATTGACCTGTTGGAATCAGTCCAGAGCCACTAAGCCACTAAGATGAAGAGAGGGATGGAGCATCTCTTCTATGAGGAAAGGCTGAGAGAATTGGGATTGTTCATCTTGGAAAAGACAAAGCTTTAGGATGACCCAATTGCAGCTTTCAAGTACCTGAAGGAATCCTACAAGAAAGATGGAGAGGGGCTTTATAAGGGGCATGTACTGATAGCAACAAGAGAAATGTCTTAAAACTGAGTAGATTTAGATTAGATATTAGGGAGAAGTTCTTTGCTGTGAGGGTGGTAAGGTACTGGAATAGGTTGTGGATGCCCCGTCCCAGGAAGTGTTCAAGGCCAGGTTGGATGGGGCTCTAAGCAGCATGGTCCAGTGAAAAGTGTTTCTACCCATGGCAGAGGGATGGGAACTAGGTGATCTTTAAGGTCCCTTCCAACCCAAAACATTCTGTGATTCTATTCTGTGATTATATACATAAAGCGTTTACCAATAGGTTTGTACAAATTAGGTCCAAAAATATTAACCGGCAGTATTTTCTCTTTGCAAATACTATTTTAAAAAAATTATTCTGGTTTAGAATACTTAGCTGCTGGGGGACACACATTAGAGACACAGGTACCGACTTCCTAGCTTTGAAGGACCTGTTTTTGGTGTCTGATCCCTAAGGCCAAATTCAACTCCATTCAGCGCCCAAGGTTCTTATGCACTACAGAGTTAAATGTCTCAAACCTGAGGATGACAGTAAACAATAGGGGTAAATTAATCATCCTGGAAAGGTTGATGGGGCCCTAAATAAACTTTCTGCAGACTGGTACAGCTCTCTACTAAGGATTCACTTTCCAAAACCACCTCATAGCCTAGGATCCCTGCAATTTCTTGTGATAAGAATGGGTATATTTCAGTCACTTCAGAAGGATATCCTTTCTATTTAAGTAACTAAATTAGATTCTCCTGTAGACAATATTTTCTCTAACAACGTAGTGATGTACTAAATAACTCAAAGCATTAATACTGTTGAGACTTGTTCTTGTCTTTCTTTTGACTTTGGTGTATTAAAACCAGTTCTTCTGTTTCTTATCTGAGAACCTCATCAACAAAGTTCTGAACTAGTCAGAAATATATTTTATTGCTTCCAGATAAGCTGTGCCACTGCTCAGAGTGGAAGTGAAAATGCATGTTTTTGTATGCCAGTAACAACTGGAGCAAACCAGTTAGATGAAAGGATTATGGCTTCCATCCTTTTCTCCTGACAAATCATGACAACATTATACAGCTACTATTTCATGTAGAATTCATCAACATTCCTCAACACAGGAACCCAGAAATCCCCACTCCCTGTAAGCATTACACAGAATTACCCAGAAAATTAATGCCCATCTTTTCTGCAATAACCCTTAGGCTAGTACCCCATCTGGCAGTGACTGCCTTACATTTACTGCTTGAAGAACTTCTCCTGTAAATTTTTATATGAAAGGAAATTGGATACAAAAAGATTTTGGTAAAAATCCACAGAAATCCTGAAGTAAGAGTGAAAGCCCCAGATTTCCAGTTCACAGAGTTTATTGCCAAGGACCATTTAGTTCAGTAAAAACTGTTTCATTTACAAAAGGCTGTTGACCCATAAACACTTCATTCCTTGCTGACTAATGATAAAGCTTCAACATGTAAAATGAGAGACCTACATATTTCATAGGCAAACTGAAAAACCAAGAGAGCATCCCTGTGGATCTAAACTCAGGTAAAGATGATCACCCTCTGAAGGCTTTCACAAGAAAATGACTCACTCCCATCGGCTCTAAATAGAATGAGGCTCTCAATTTAGGAAGACAGCATCTCATAGTATAAGAAGATTAGATCAGCTTATGTGGGCTAATTTGAACCATAGCTGTCTGACAAATTTTCAGGTCAGACAAAAATATTGAAATTATGATGTTGGATTTAGGCAGCAGTTGGGTAGGCAGTTTTATAATTTTGCTACTGAATGTTAGACTAAAACCTCTAGGCATCTACATTCCTGGCATGCACCTGAGTCTGCTATACAACTGCATGTTCTTAAGTCTTATTCAGATAGAAAAGATGACACAGTCTGCAGTAAACCAATGTTGAAAATCTGCTGCAGCCTGTATTTTTTGCCTATGTGAAAGTTAATATGGCATTTTCTTTGGTTCACTAAGTTTGAATTAGAACATTAAGTTCTAAGACACATTTTACATTTGGGATATACGGCAGATTTATTGATAAGCCTTCTTAGCTATTTCTCAAAGTTCTGTGCATTCTAAGAAGTTGCAGTGAAATACTTGAAAAGTTAATATGTATACCTGGCTGATGCTTTTTGAAAAGGTCTATATTTGTTGCATTGCAGCAATAATGTAACTGATTCCTCAGGTAAGAGATGGTTAAATTTAATTTAGTACTTAAAGAAGGAAGATGGAACTTCTATGAAGTAATTACTATCTCAGTCACTGAAGATGTCTTCTAGGAGAGTTGATAGCATTGAGGTGTCACAACTGGCTCTCTCCTGCTAGTTAGTTGGTAGCTAGTTGGTGTAAGGAGGTAAGTTTGTACCTTTTGTCAGCAAGATCTGTATGTACAACAAAAATATTCACAAATGCTGAAGATACATTAAGTACATTGTAGGATCAAAATGTAAACAGCACCAATCAGATTAAAATAGTTGTCATTATATTATCATCCCCAAAACATTGCAACACCAAATTCAGTGAAAATTAGAAATGCAAAGGTAATGACGAATAAAACACTTTGGGCTTCTAAATGCTGCCCATTATTTTCTGTCCATGCTTCAGTGAATAAAATTAAAGAGTTCAGAAGCATAATAGGAGAATTCATTTTGCATCTTTCAATAAGTTTTAGTTTTCCTACTATATACACAATGAAACTGTTTTTTTGTCACAGCAGAACTAGATAAAGCATGAAACCACTCCTTGAAGAAATCTTGATTTTAAATAGATTTCAAAACTTCTATGTAACCTAGACTGTGTTAGATTTATTCAAATGTTGTTAGCAAAGAAATACGTGTCACTGTTATACTGAATTTGGCTATAGTAGGTTTCTAACTAGCCTGAAGAGAAACTTGAATTAAAGAAATTCTTGATTTAAGTAAAAATATGCAGATTAAAATTACTGATTGTTTTGTTAACTGTGGGTTTTTGCAGTTTTTGACTGGTGGTGTGGAAGACAAAATGCTCCTTGATTTTAATATATTTGATATAGAGGATGTACTTCATAGCAGATTATTTCCAAGGCAAAAAATAGCAGTCAAAACTATTCCAGTGATAAGAATATTGCCTCAAAACCCATACATTTTATCTTCAAAAATCTTTAATTTGTCCAAAACTGAACAAGTTTTTTCTTATCCCTGACATTTATGACTAAATAGATTTCTGATCTAGTTTCCATGCTTCATTGCCTCTTGGTTGTCTATTAATTGTCCTGATTATTTAACAGAGAGGACACTGTCTGGAGCATGCTGGAATGCTCTAAAATCACACAATCATTGAGAAAGAAGACTTAAGCTACTTGAATTGAAGCTAAGTCAGTCAGTATCAAGAAAAGTATCTCTATATACAGCTCTCTACAAAAATTCTTTCAATTAATTAAATTTCAATAATTATCCATGCTCCATATAACAAGGACATCCAGCTTATACCATTACCAATTTCCAAAGGAAATAACCTCCTTTGGTTTTGAATAAGGACTAAATTTTGCTCCTTTGCACAGTCAAGCAGCTGATTAGAGAAAACAACACAGCCCACCTGGCACATCTATACTGGTTCACTAGTTTTACAGTAATTCCTGGAAGCAGATTTGTATGGACATATACATATATATACAAGGAGATCATATATATTCAAGGAGATCACAGATATTTTACAGGAAATCTCACATGTACTCTGACATGTGGCAGAGTGTGTGAGAGGCATCTTGCATTCTTGCATCTCCTGGTGGGACTATGAATTTTGAAATAATCCAACCACTTCTAAATTCATTTTCTGATGTGTGTGGGGTACTTTCCAAGAGATATACTAAGGCCAAAGTCACAGATGTATTTGTACTAATTAACAAAGCACTCTGTCATTAGCTGCTGTTGGCCTAGAGATCTGCATCCAGTTTCTACATAGATTTGGGTCACCTGAAAAACCTGGTCCCAAGCCATGTTGTAGAAAGGGACTAGTTTTGCTGTCTGCTGCCAAAGACCTGAGAAAGAGTGGATGCTAACCCCCAGCATCCACAAATAGGTTCACTTCCTCAACATCTTTTCTTGGATTTGTATATAGTTCTCTTAGAAGAAGAATCTCTGAGGACTCCACTTCAGTGAAGGGAAAATTCTTCCAGATATCCAGTACTTATGAAAAATTTGGGTACTTATGTGGCCAGCCAAATCCATCAGAACTATTCCCTGGCAGTAAATTATCAATGTAATAGAGCTTTTGAGAATACAATTATGCACAAAGGCATAAATGCATTGTTGGCACTTAATGCAGAGGTTTCTGTGCCTTGGCAGATACATGCTGCACTAGGGCACATGGCTCCTGGATTCCAATGGATCTGAAGGTACACACTGGAAGGTGCTGAGACCCATGCCCCCAACCAACTTTAAATAGCTAAAACATACCATAAAGTCCAGACAGTTTAGCCATCAGAAATATTGTCCTGATAGAGAATGTGGAAGACACTACACATGCAGCTTTGCAGGCCCTACAGCATCCACAATACTCAAATTTTAATAAAATAATTTTGTCAGGGAACAGCAAAGGCCAGCTTGTTTGGCATGTTGATCATCTGGGAGAGAAGCATGACCCCAGAAACATCAGAGCCCACTGGTGGGAAGCAGTCCTGCAGGGACTCCACATTGGGTCCCTTGACAGCAGCAGACACAGGAGGCAATGGACCAGGCCCAGGCACTCTGGCCAGGAGCAAAACAGATGGGATCAAAGCCAGGGGTGGACACGAGGCTACAGCAGGAGCCCAAAGTCCATCAGTGACTCAGCAGTGGAGACAGGAGACAAGCTGCAACTTCTGTCCTAAAGGCCTAGCCAGGAGAAATTTCCAACAGCACAAACCATAGGCACACCAAGAGATAGGGCAGAGAAAGGGCTGGAGATCAGCACATCTAAAACTTAGGAACTGATGGCTCCAGGCTGAGGTGAAATGGGGCTCCTGGACCCATAGGCTGTGCTGGGAGGGGGCCCCAGGTGAAGCTGGACAGAGACATTATGGTCAAATGGTGCCCCGAGAGTTCTGGCAAACTTGTAATTAGACTTAACATTCTAAAAAGAAGTTAAAATGAGATGTCAAATAACTGGTACATAAATTGTTCAAACACAATGATTAAACTTTACTGATCCTATGTTACTCCTGGTTTATTGATGTACTGAAGAAAACCCTGTTACAGTATGTTTTTCAAAACAGTCATTAAACAGCAGATGAAATGATACTGGTGATTCCCCTTGTTATTTAACTTAGCAGGTATACAAGTTAGGAGGATTAGTTGCATGAGAGGCCTAGCTAATTAGGAATTTTGCTATTTGGCATAACCAAGTTACATAGATAGACCTTTTACCCAGAAGAAGCTATAATTGATTGGATAATTGAACACAGCTGATGATAACTTGCTTAGCAAGAATATATAGACAAGTGCCAGCACTGATTTAGTGTCAAGAGTTTGGAGAAGTTGCCCATGTGATTAAGTTGTAGTAATAATAATGTAAACATTTCTATCTTATTGATGTAGAATTGAAAAAAAAATATACAGAAGTGATTTGCATAGTCAGTAAGAATTTTTAAAAATCCCAATTCTGTAGCATCAAGGAAGGAGAAATTCTGGGAAAATGGATATATAAGGAAAGCAGTATTTTTAAAATCTGACAAACAGTTTTACAGGAACTTCCTGGCGATAAAAAGCAGGTGAAACAGGCTTTTGTCCTGTTGCTCTATATTCATATGCCTGTGCTGGGAAAAACTGCTTTAATGTAACAATAAGGAAACAGAATCCTGAGCTTCTGTTGAATGATACCTGATGAGTAAAACAATAAACCAGCAAAAGCACTGCATGTTTATCTTATCTAATAAGAATTAACAATGCCCTTACTTATGGTTTATTTCAATATCCTCATATACTTCTCTACAGTAAGAGCTGTACCTGGCTCAGGAAAATATTTTAAAGAAATTATTTACTTTGGCTTCAAGGGCTTGTCAATAACCAGTAGTAGACATGAGACATGAATAAGTAAATCCTAAAAAGAACACTAGTTCACATCTTCTCTGCTGACTTTTTCCCATTGTTTTTCGCTTCTTTTCCTTTTCCACTGAATATTGTGCTGTGACTAAGAGTATTTAGGAAATTTGACAAGGCAAAAATGGAGCATAAAGATTTTCAGCAAGGTAAACAGATATATTTGTTTCCCAAAATCAGCTGCTCTCAATGAGATTTACTGAAGAGGAGTGGTTACAAGTCTGTGAACATTTTAGCAAAATAATGTCAGAATGACATAGCATATATGAATATATACTTGTCAGGCAGAAATGAAAAGTCAGGCTAATAGACAGGAAAAAGAAAGAAATGAGAACAATATATTTAAGTTGATTTCCTAAGAAAAGTAAGCACATATAAATAATACTTGTCTGTCTCCTGGAATATTTAGATGTATTAGCTAAATCTAATAGTCAAATTTCATAGAGTATGGGAGGAAGAAGTTATTAAGCTCCTACAGATTTCTTGAAAAACATTTTGCTTGTTTAATTGCCTTTTACATTTCTTTTGTAAAAATCCTCCAAATTTTAGTTTATATCTGCATTAGCAGTAAGAAATGGCATTGACATGGCACAGTTGCTGACTGGGAATATTCTGAAGGAAAAGAGAGATTAAGGCAGGATTCAGTTCAAGGTTAAAATATGAAAGATACAGCCTGAATGTAGGTTGGTACATAGCAGGCAGTACATAGCAGGTAGTGGTGTTTGTGTTGGAGGGGCAGAAGAGGGATTCCACTCAGTCCAACAGAATATGTCACTGGTCACTGGGCTGATGCTGAGCAGATTGTGGCAAAAAGCCCAGAGATCCCCTCTATTCAAAGTGCATTTTAAAACTTTTAAAAACTTGTACTGAAAAATTATGGTAATTTTATCATACCCTTACAGCGAGCCCTTCTATGCAAAAATTTCATGGCCTGATGATACGAAAAGGAAGTGCAAGGGCACAAAACTTAGAATTATGCATCATTGGAGAATACATTTAGTAAAACAATTTATGTACTTACAGAGAGTTAACAAGTTCTCCTCAACACATATGGTATTGCATAGCCTCAATAATGAGATGCAGTAGTATTCATAATAATTATTTTTAAAAAAGTTTAGTCGCTGTCCTGCCTGAGTGACTAGAGGCTACAGTCACGCTTACTTCAAACAGCTCAGATTTTTAAATCTTAGATTAATTTTTCAGGCCAGACACCATAATTAGAATCTCCTTAATGCCCTTCATTAGTATAAAAGTCACAACATCTTGTTATAGACTAACTTTCTAATGCAATTGCCCAAAACTATTATAAAAAGTCCTCTAGGAATTGGTTCTGTTTTATCTATGGTAATGAGTCTTCTATATTGTCTACATTTTCACATAGCAGTTAGGAAGCTTTACTATGTGACTTCTGTTTCCCTTGGGCTCTATTTCAACTTATAACAGCACATGAGAATGAGAAAGTTTTCAAGGTAACAGATTCTGTTAACCTCAATAATATGAAAGTTTAAAGAAGGATTCCACTGCCCAAAGAATACTTGCATTTAGCTTTTATTTTAACTAGGGTAGCAAAAATTAATTGGTTCCAAGTGTAGAAAAAGAAAGACACATAAAGAACTGAAAATATGGTTCATGTTTCTTTCTGTCTATGCAGTGTTGTTAATAAAATGTACACTTCACTGATACACTTGTCTCTACTATAATGCACGCTGTGTTAAATACAAAGAATATTCTTCTTTTGGTGATTAACATATAAGCAGTATTTGCTTATTCTGACACCACAGTTTGTCTCACTTCGATTATCTTGAAAATGAGTAGCTAAAAGAAAAAAGTTTGACAGAATATTGTCTTCAAATTAATAAAATGCTGTAGATAAAGTCATGTGGAAAACATGTGGGCAGTCCATTTACAGCAACTATAACCATGGTCAGTAGGCACATTTAGGCAGAACTGAGCTCTAAGCCAAAAAAATACCTGTAATAAACACTCTCAACAATTATTCCAGGATTTTTCCTGAATAATAATAAAAACAATAATCATAATGCACCATTCTAGAGTGTTAAGGTAGGCCCATTTTGCTGTGGTGAAGTTTTCCAGAGAAAGTGTTCCAAAAACAGGTCACCAGATAAAATTTCTCTAAACTCACTATCTTTAATCATCGCAATTCTGCTGTAAAAAACTACTGCTCTTCAGAGTCATGCATACCAAAGGTGCCCTACAGGGCATTTAATGGGAGCAGTTTCTTTCTGGTTTGAAAAAATACACTTTATCAAACTGGGATTATTATGGGTTTGAGGATTGTCAGTGAACAACACCTATAAAAATGGAAGCAGAGCACTAAGAGCACCCTGCACTTGAGACTACTTAAGGATGATGTAAGCCCTTGAAACAAACGAATAGAGATTAAGTCTATGAAAGTTTTAGGGTGTCTTCATGGACTAATTTCAACTGAGCTTGTTATATTGACAATATTGTTATATTGACAGAACTAGAGACCCCCCACCAGCACAAAGGAAAGCAAGTATCTCCATCACAAGTTGTACAAGAAAAAAAAAACATTTTTTTTGTGTTCATTTTGCATGAAAAGCCAGGGACAATTTGTCCACTTAGAAAAAGTGAGTTCAGACAACTTTCAGATCCCCAGAAATTCTTTATCCAAATGGTTCACAGCATTACTTCATAATACTTCACAGTACTGCTTCATTTTTTTAGGATTAGGGAACAGCAACTGTTTTAAAAATCTGTGTATTTTCATTAACTGCTTCACAAATGTGGGGACAATAATGAAACTGCAAAATAAAGACTTGTAAAAAGAAGGGGAACATAAGCTCTGTGTGAATGACAGCACAGTACAAAAATAGCTCAGAGCAGCTTTGCAGAGAATATGAACAGGGGAAATGGTAGCTGATCTATATGGGATCTTACACATGAGCACCCTCATAAAGAATTAGAGTTCCACAGCACAATCCTCTGAAGTGCCTTTTAGGGGCAACCAAAGGGTTTTAAAGCAAAGACATATACATATAACTCATGTTTCTACACAGAGAAAAAAAAAAACCTTGGGAATTTAAAATGAAGAAATTATGCTTACTTATTACCTAAAACATCCCATGGGAGAGCATTGATTTTAATATATATTTCGCAATTTAAATATAATTAGCATGATATTAGCAATTCCAACAACAAACACCTAAGTTGGCAATTCAAAATGCTGACTTGATTTCATTCTTTTTCAATGTAAATGTATGACTTAGAAATACTGTGCTCCTTTTGTTCAATAAATCACTATATTCTAATGGAGAAGTAACACATTCCTCAAATACAAGTAAAAATGGAAAGCTGAAAGTGTCAAATATTTCTCCAAAGGTATTTTTCAACTTTGGTCAGTGCTTAAAATTCAACTACAACACTTTGGCGTGAATGAAATGACTTGTAGCTTCTGTCAGTGCACCTTTTCGAGACCGGCTCCATGGACACGCTTCACTGTGAGGAGCAGCGCCCCACGACTGCCCCACCCGGTCTGTGTTTCTTTGCTGCTTCTCCAAATGCAGTGTCTGCTGCTCCTTGTTTCCCTGTTCACTCCTTCAGTGGCCCGGGTGTGCCTGCCAGCGTCTGGGCTTGGAGCATTAGTCCTGCTGCATGGTCCCAGACTGCTTCAGCGCCCTGGGAGCACCAGCTAATCCTGGCACGCCTCCATCATTCCCCCTTGCCTTGCTCTTTACTCAGGAGAAGCCTCACCTCAGCTTGCTGGTCCACCCCTTGCAGAAGATGCAGCACAGGCAGCAAACACTTTGCCAGTACAAATAGTTTCTCTGTTGTCTCATGAGAGGGTCTTGCACATTTCTCCAAATAGCTCTTTATTCCTAGCCTTTCCTAATTCCCAGTTACTTGCTTACTTCCAAATCTTTTCCAAGTTTTCCACTTTTTTTTTAATTTTAGGAAAATAATTACATGAGCCCAAAGGGGCACACATTGTGTTTATGTTTTTGTATCTGTGTCCATTAGGGAAATACCATTTCTTTGTTTTGACTTTCATATCAAACCACTCCTGTCAACTCCCACTGTAAAAAGATAACTATTTAAGTGGCCATTAAAATATGACTGTGGAATCATATAATTGTAAAATCAAATAATCTGTGGCCTAATTTAGCTTACTTCTTATTAAATTTAATTTTTATGGTTGGGTAAATTTGCATTTGCTTTTTAATGTCCAGATGAGGGATTTTTCAAACAAATATGACAGATCTGAAAGCATATAAAAATTATATAGACACTTTAAAAAGTAGCTATGTTTTTAATGTTTGAAAGCCCTAGTAAAAATTACTAGATTGAAGTAAATAATAGAAACTAATTGCTGAACTTACATTGTTTGTTTCCCCAGTTGCTAATTGATTCCTCATATCTATTAAAATAAGCAAATGCCTAAACTTTAAAATTGCTCTTTTGGACTGATCACGGTTTTCTACATATATTAAACATTCACTCTTTGAGTTGGGAATGATGAGTTGTAATTAGCTAAATTAACCATCCCTGCTCATATGGCTGATGGAGAGAACTCTTCTGATAGCAATAATTGAAAATACATCTGAAGTTTGTATTTGCATGTACCAAAATCTGAAACTGGAAACAAAAGCTTTGGTGACTGTATGTCACCAATATGTCCACAGTTTTCTGGAATGTGATACAAAAAAAAAAAAAATCTGACCATATCAATTCCTATAGTGACCTGAATTATTCTTTTGCAATTTTTTCTTTAAATAAAAACAAAGAGCCTTCCACCTTTTCTCAAGGGTCTTGCTCTGACTTGACTAGGGATGGTTAAGAAATTATATGTAACAGGATGAAATGGCTGGTAGTTAAGTTTTTGTAAGTGGCTTCAAGTTAATTTTTAGAGATTTCAGAAGGCTGAAGAGGCAGGTATGAGACAGCATTACTTTGTATGTATTAAAAAACATCAGATTCCCTGCATGCCTCTAAACTTCTCAGCTGTGGTTCTGGGGAGGTGTGGTTTAACATTGTTTCCTCATGACAATTTTTCATGAAAGATCTGTGGATTTTTTTATAAGTTCAACAAATTTCTTTGGTGTCGAACAAGTTTAGGTAATATAATGAAGAAAAAAAAGCAATTAGGTATGAACTATTAGGAAAACGTCTGTTGATTTGCAGCTGTTCATATCTTTTCCTTAATTAGATCTTAATTAAAACACAACTTTAATTAAAAGCATTGCTTCTATCAACATAGAAATTGCAGCGTTACAGAAATATGAACGACGGTGCTCAGCGGCATCACTTCGAATCCACGTGTGCTACATAAAAAGCTCTTCCTGCTGTCTGAGAAGAGGCTGCCGAAGGAGGCTGTGTCAGGGCACGGTTTGCTAATGCCACTGAACACGCAGTGACATGATACACAGAGTGGAGTGACACAGCGGCTGTGTCAAAGAACCAGATGTAGCACTTTGCGTATGTCAAGGTACATTGAGCTTTTGGGAACGTCAGCATGCCTAGAAGCAAGATTAGATCATGGCAGTATGAACTGAAAAGAGTGGACTGTAACAGTCAGAAAAAAATCTAGTTTCATGTAATGTAAATAACTATAATTTCCTTTCAAATATCATAATGATGCTGGTTATAAACAATGAAAAAAGTTTTGTTACAATTCTTATCTTCTTTTACTACATTCCTATATACTACCATAGCTTGAAAAGGTACATGAGTAGTAAGCAGGAAGTATAAATATCCAAGACAAAACTATAGAGATGAAGAAGAAAAAAGGAATAGTTGAGATAATAAATATATCCACTGATATATTGAGGAATCATAAAAAAAAATTTTCTTGGGTGAAAAAAGCCCCAATATTGTACCACAAAGCCCACATCTCATAATTATGCGACAGTTTTGGAACATTAATTTCTTTTAAATAAAATATCATCACTTTTTTTTTCCTTTACAATGCCTACAGGCATGTGCTGTCTTTATACCTTCATCCTAATTAAGAGAATTCACCAACAGAAAACAGTTAAATCGTTCTGCTTATCTTATTGCAAGTGACACATATACTTTGCTTCACAAGGCTGGTCACACGTATTCACTGGGATTAAATACATGTGTCTTTCAGCCAGTCTTTGTTCTGGAGAAATGGTTCCTGCCTCTTCCAGTGTCTTTTAGAAAGAAAAAAGACATGTTTGCTTGTTCATTTGCAAAACTTTATCTGTGGCAGGGTACAAGGCTGCAAAAACTTAAAGCTGGTGGAGAGGGTGATATAAATATGACTGGGTGTCACTAGATGTCACTATTGCAAACAGGCTTGTGCTCCTGTTTATCCAAAAAGAGCAGGGCATGCAGCTTGGGGAAATTGTTTCTCCAAAGTGCTTGCTGGCAGGTGTCTTCTTCTGTAATCAGAAAATAAAGTGCACATTTTAATGCTAGTGATGATAAACACTAGCTGTTTATCGGCAAAGTGATAAACAGTGGACAGAAAAGTATTTAAATTCATGGTCTGTTTACTACATAAAGTGAGTGATACCAAGTGCAAAGGTCAGACAAGCTGAATGACAGCCATTCATATGCTGGACATATTGTTAAGGACTGTTGAACACTGCCAGATTACAGTGTGGTCGGGGGGGGAAAAGGAAGGTGTATTTATGAGATGCAATATTTTGAAATGTTTTGAACAACATCTGACTGAACCTTTATGATTTCAGTCCGAGTTGGAAGTTGCCTTTCTCTTGTGAGGAATAAAAGTTCATCAGTGTGTTCTCCTGAGAGGTCACAGCCATTCTTTTGGAGAGGAGATCGAACTCTCGGATATGAAATTCAGGGCTATGTGTTATTTGTGGTTTAATACTTGAGGGTCAGGACTAAGAAGCAGGCCTCTGAGATTTATATCTTGATTTTGCAATCAGCTCTTTTTGAGGACTTCAACAAGTCACTTATCTCCCTGTTTCAATTTCCTCATTCTCAGAGAAAGAGAATTAAGGGAAGGAGACATGACAGGATGTGAACAAAGAGAGTCTGAAAAGCGAAAGTCTGGGTTTTTCTGTTTGGTTTTTTTTTTGTTGGTTTGGTTTTGTTTGGTTTGGGTTGTTTTTTTTTAACAGGGAGTATTGGGGTTTTTGTTCCACTTTTTTCAGAAGGTCTTATTTTTGATGCAATCAACATTCAAAGTGAATGTTGTGAATAATTATAATTTTAGGGTGTCACCTGCTAGAAATTTGTGATATATACTAGCTAGGAAACATTCAAATCATTACAGCGTGAGAACAGTTCCATAATTCATTGCATAATTCAGGAATCAACACAGCAGAGTGTTAGTAAACAATAGATTTTTCCCAAAGAGATCTTTAAAACTCAGTACCATCAGTCATTCCACTTGGAAATATGACTATATTTACTTAAGAATAGAGCATTTTTTCAAAATCATATCATGAAGTGTTGGATATTTTACTTTACTAAAGCAAAGATATTCTTATTAGTTTGAATAGGGACCATACTATACACATTGTTGTACTACATTTATTTTCATCATGTTTAGACTCAAATTTTACTTTGAGAATGATGGTAATGGAAGAAATTCTACAGAAAAAAAATTAATCTTACCTATTCACTAAGATATTACTAAGTACAGCTAAGCAACAAAGTAAGCTAAGACAAGAAGAATGATCATAAAAAGTCATAAAACTGTTAATAGTTTCTGATATGCATATAATTATAAAGATACTTCAAGAAGAAAATGGACAATTAAATATCTAGGCCAAAATACAATTCAATGCAATTGAAAAGTGACCAAGGGTTGAACCAGATTGTTTATTTTTTCTTCTTCTTTTCTGGAGATAATTTAAGACACTAGGAGTTGTTGGTATTAATTATGAAATAATCACACTAGTTCATTCCTAAAAACTCCAGAGTCAGTCTAGAGGGAGAACTAGAAACTATTTAATTAATGTACTCCAAATAGCCAGACTTAAATTGTGTCTCATTAAAAAACCTCCTCCACCCCTGGCTTCTGGAAAATCAGTGTTTCCACTTACATGTCCAGGGCTAGAGCTAAAATAGGAGGTAATTAGGGGAACATTAAACTATTGTTTACATCAAATTAAAGAAGTTTTATGATGCAGAAACTACAGAATAAAGTGATTCTGCACATAAAACAACACAATGAATGAAATTAAGCAGAACACCACCACAGTATCAGCATCCTGTGAGATACACAGCAGAGCAGCGTTAATTGGCTGATTCTGTAAACTGACTTCAGTGAACGAGTTTGCCTTTCTTGATTCCAGTTTCTTCAAGTAGTAAACACATATTATGATTCCTTTGTCGTGACTGATGTGATGCCAACCTGGACTATACAGGGATAAAACTATTAATGAGAATGTCAAGTGTTGGATCACTTCATGGAGCTCCTCAGATCTGGAGAATTTCTAATGGAAGCTGCTTGTTTTTAATTCCCATATTTAATCTTGGATAATTTGTGCAAATTTCAGAACAAGCACATATGAACATATGGTGTTTTAAATCACAGCAGAAGGTCCTGATAGGAGTAGGTGTACCGTAACCGAAGGGATGTGTTCTGTTAGTTTAAAATGGCTTTTATGGAATTTCTAATGAGAAGACATAAGAGATTGCAGTTATTTCCCACATGGAAGACACTGAATACTCGTCACCTCTGCTCCTGCTTTATCATCAAAATTAGATCAGGAAAAGCTGACATCTTCCTGCGCAGCTGGAGCTTCAAATTAGGCAGTAAATCCTCAAGACTACAATCTTTCCTCAAGACTGTTCAGCCAGGAGCTTTGTGACAACACTTTGCTGGAAAACAAAGACTTCACATATCTAAGCAGCTATAAATAAGAGAAACGTATACATACATATACATTCAAGAAATGAATGTACAGAGAAATGAAATAATAAAAGATGTGACTGTCTTTTGAACCACTGTGAGAAACCTAGGCTGAAACACCCAGTAAGAAGAATCACTTGATTTTTCAAAGCACTGTGATTATAACCCTGGAACAATTCATCCATTCCACCAGCTCTTGAAGTACAAACTGCAAAGCTGCAATGGGAACAACTGGTTAGGAATACATGAGGTAACATTTTAGTTAGCTTGTTCTGTCCACCCAAAACCCCAAAATACAGTATGTATATTCCCTGTGTATTTCAGTAAGTGCCTTAGCACTGACAGCACTTTCTTTAAATTTTGCTTTATAAATTTCAAGGCAAATAATATAAAAAAAATCTTTAATTCTGGATTCTGAAGCCTCTAAAATGCATGTACACTATCTGGATAGTCTGAAATTAATAAAAATCCCAAGTAGGGTTGCAACATTCCAGGAAAAAATCCGTCAGCTTCAATAGAAGTGGTTGAGCTGTCTTTGACAGTGGACTCATAGCCTTCAAATCAATGTAATAATTTGGAGTAAGCCATATTAATTTACAATTGTCTGGTATAAACTGGATTCCTTTCAGCAAGCATGAGAGAGATGGTGACATATGCAGACTTTTGTCCTTAGTTCCTCTTAGATTTCATATATAGAATGTACAGTTCTCACCCTCTGATTCAAGAAGCTCTAGTATCCATTCTTCTTTCTCCGATATTACAAAGCTGATGATTTTTTAGTAATTAAAAGTTCTTTTTCTTCTCTTGCAATGAATCAATATCAAAGTAACTAAGCATTAAATGATTAATGGTATTTTTCTTCATCCATTTAGACATCTTAGCTACAGTCTTAGTCTGAAGGTAAATGTCAAAACAGAACCTAAAAGAACATTAGATATCAAGAATCTGAGCCCTGAATCTTCACTGATTACTACATAAGAGGAAATCAACAAGCAATCATGAGATAACAGTAACTATTTTAATTCTCCATACAAGGAGAAACATCCAATTTAAATCTCATAAGTAAGAATGGCATGCAACTGCATTTACCTTCAAACACTATCAAACTTGGTTTCTGTTTATTTATACTTTGGTACTCTGAAGCAGGAAAACTTAGTGTTTTCAGGTATTATAGTTGCAAGATTAACTTCTCTGTTTTAAAACACCAGTCATCTAGTGCAACAGCTTCCTTATGCAGCAGAAACACACTGCAAGATCTTTTCCCCAAAATTATTAGTGAGGTAAAGGTCAGTCATACACATGTACAAGTTAAAGAAAAAGGGTATTTCATGTAAGATGGATCTTACACACTGAAAATCCCATAAATGGGTGTATTCACTTCAGTTTTATTCACTGCATACATATTCACTTCTGGTTTTGCTCATTGTTTCTCAGGAATGCATCTTATATTTCAACTAAATGGCCAGCGGGACAATATTATGTAATTATTACATAGGAAAATGTATTTTTTGTAATATAAGAAACATGTTTTATAATACACATATTCTCTTGAGTCACCAACATTCCTTTAACTCACAGTGATAAACTTTAAGCAATCACCCACCTGTGTGCACAGACCATGTAACCTTGAACCACTACAGAGGTAAATAAAAACGCAGCACTGTAGTCCTTTGGGGGACATGTTTAACTGCTTAGCATGCTTGCATCAAACGTGGAGCTTACAAAGCCTTATCCACATGCCTCTGCAATTGCATTTTCCTTCTATCAGTAGTTAAACTGACTCAACAGAGAAACCAACCACCAGTTAAAACTGGGATCCACTCTGCAATTTACTATGTCCAATAATCATCCCAACTTTGTCTCTTCATTCCAATATTTTACATGTGATGCATAGTGATACTTAATCATGGATGTATTTAGGCATATATGACTGGAGTTAAATTGCTAAAATGAAAATATTTTACATCTGTGTAGAATTTCTTCTCTATTACCACAGCAGTAGCTTAATTTCCCTCACAAAAGCAAAAGCTTCCCTAAATTGTTTATTTTCAAAGTCTCCTCAATTTAAAAATATTTATATGAACGAAACACAATTATCACTTTTGAGTAGAAAACACTGCTTCATGCCTATAGAGGATAGATTCCATCTCTGTTATTAGTTGTGCTTGCGTACTCATTTTATCATAACATTTTAATTGTCAAAGTTTGAAACCAAAATACAGTTATTATGATGGTGGAGGAGAGGCTGGATGTGGGCTGGCAATCGGCACTTGTAGCCCAAAATCCCAACTGTATCCTGGGCTGCATTGAAAGCCGCGTGGGCTGCAGGGCAAGGGAGGGGATTCTGCCCCTCCACTCCACTCTGGTGAGATCCCACCTGCAGTGCTGAGTCCAGCTCTGGGGTCCCAGCACAGGAAGGACAGGGACCTGTTGGAGAGGATCCAGAGGAGGCCATTAAGTTAATCACAGGGATGAAGCACCTCTGTTATGAGGAAAAGAGAGAATTGGGATTTTTCAGCCTGAAAAGGAAAAGGCTTTGGAGTGTCCTAATTGCAGCCTTCCAAAACCTGAAGGGAGCCAATGAGAAAGAGAGAGAGGAAGTCTTTCCAAGAGCATGTAGTGACAGGACAAGGGAGAGTGAATTCAGACTAAAAGAGAGTAGGTTTAGATTAGATACTAGGAGGAAGTCCTTTACTGTGAGGGTAGTGAGGCACTAGAACAGGTTGCCCAGAGTAGTTGTGGACCCCTCATTCAAGGAAGTGTTCAAGGCCAGGTTGGATGGGGCTCTAAGCAACCTGGTCTAGTAACAGGTGTTCCTGCTCATGGCAAGGGTGTGGGAACTAGGTGATCTTTAGGGTCCTTTCCGACACAAACCATTCTATGGTTCTGTGATGACTAAGCAAGGATTTTTGATGTCTCACCTAGAAATGCATTGCCTGATCTCAGTACACTTTAAAATGGGGTTTATATGGATACTGAAGTAAGCTGAACTAAGTTAAATTCCCTTAAGTTAGATTATTTCTGAAAAGCATCACTTAAAGAGCTAGGAACTTTATTCACAAGCACTGAAACTACCTGAAATTATTATAGTTCTTAAAAGAGCGGTAGAAGAGAGATGCCTAAAGATGGTCTCTCTTATTTCTTTTTTACAGCTGAGTAGTAAGGAGTTCTGTCTGGCATTCAGTAAAACACATTGATAATACATTAAAAAAGAAAAAAAAAAGCTATACCAATAAAAGCAAACCGAGATGTTTAAATGAACTCCACTGAAGTATTTTGTACTTCTAGCAGCAGCAGTTGGAAGAAGCAGAAGAAGCAGTGCTAAACATTTCTTTCTTCAGATGCATTTCTGTACAGTGAGGACACTCCTGAGGAAGCTTTAGAAGACTTTGCCACGAAAATGGAAATTTCTTCATATGAAAGTGGACTCCTCAGCACATAAAAAATATTGACTGTATGAGCACTAATTGGAAATTTTACATTCACGGTCTTCTGGGAGTGAGAGGAATTGGATATCAGAAGACAGGAAAGATATTTTACCAAACCTAGTGTGTAGAAAGCAATTGTATCAGAACCTTTCTGGCTTTAGGGGCCTTTTCTGAATTGAAAACTACAGCAAGATTGACACTTTCATCATTTTTTGATATAAAATTATAAATGGAAATCCTCTGCCTTATGTACTTGACAATGGGTTCCATGGCAATCATTCAAAATATAATAAAATCCCTTGCACCACTTTGAATTTCATGTGTTTGACAGAATACAACTCTTGAGGAATTAGGTCCTAAGTCTCCTATTTTAAAGGTTTTTCAGAAGTTAATCATAAACATGACCTAGCAGATTAAAACCCATTCTAAATGCTATATAATAAGCAGTGTTGCAATGCTGAATATGCATTATCAAAATTGTGAAGTGTCTGGGAAGTCCTTTAATAAGGTAACAGCAGTTCTTTGTTTCCCAAGGCCAAAATGCAAGCCACCACTCTGGCAAAATTAAAACATGGTTCAACTGAAGTGACTGAAATTACTTATATGTTTGTCAAAAGTAAATTTTAAAAATACATGTGTTACCTTTTGTTTTTAATTTAATATTAAAAATCTGATTTTTTTTTCAGCTTTAAAAATTCAAAGCACATGTGTTGGACTTTGGCAGCTCACATGAAGAAATGTTTTCAATGAATTATTTTATAAGTAGTCCCCTCCATTTTTCATTCATTTATATGGGAAAGATCAAGAGCAGAAACATTTAAAAATCCATATCTACACAGTAGTTTTGTTGAAATATTTAACATGAATAAGCACATAATTATGTATGGCAAAGACTGATACAGCAACCTGTAACTGCTCATGTCAAAGTACTGTGCAAAGCCTTGAAAGAAACCATTAAGTTGTAAATGGGCAATTTTACTCCTTTTTTTTTTTAATCTAAATATATACATTTCAATAGACATTTATGGTCCTTCAATACTACTCTGCTCAGTAAGGTAAATGAGAGCCACATACACATATACACACACATAGAGAGAGATGTATACACAAGAGACCATAATAAGTGTTTTCTAGCTCATCAATTATCTTGGATAATAAGCTTTATTCCTTTTGTATTCATCTCATTCATATGCTAAACATATTGATTTACTGAGAATTTCTAGTCTTGGCCTGTTAAGTTTCTAAAAACTGTCTGAAAATTGTGTTGGCATTGAGGCAGCCAAATTAACAGAAATTCTTAGTCAAGTAGGAACATTCACAAAACCTGCACCTGATTTCAGATCTTTGTGGTTTATGTCAATCACATCATACTAGACCTCTAATTTATCGATCTCTACAGAATGCAGTGCACCACTGACCCAAAAAAGAGAAAATTGCAAGTTTGCCTGAAAAGTTCTGACAGTCAATGAAACCAAAAAAAGACCTGTGTTAATATATATACAAAATAGTGAATTTCCGGTTCTGTCAGGCATTTTTTCTTGTTGATAGTCCTTAGCACTCTAATTGCACAGCATTTTGCAAAGCTTACAAACAAATTACCTGTTCCAGACTAGTTGGGCATAAGGAAAACAATTATGTGTCTGTAATTCATGATTTCTTTTTCCAATTTTTCCCCCGTTGTATGTAAACTACCATGAACAAAGTATGTTCTGGGCTTGTGTATACTGGCACGTCAAGGTACAGCCTCTATGAGAGCCTCAAGCCTAGCAGGAGTTTGAATGAAAATTGGACTTGTATACCAGAGTTGTAGAACTACCTGTAACATGGGAGCTCACGTTCTACAAGGGTCTTTTGTCCTAAAGTAAATGTGTTTACTGTCAGCCAAAAGTGATTTTTTTTGGTCTTTACGACCGAATCAAGCATGATCTAATGGAGGAAGAAGAAATCCAGGCAGTTAATCCCAGGTGATGCTCCACATACATGCTGAAGTAGGAAATACTGATGTAGAGGCTAATTCCCAGCTAAGCTCTCATCCTACTATCTAGTTCCTATATCTAGTTCCACTGTTAAAGCCAGCATAGGGCTCTTTGAACTTATTTATGCCTCTTTCTATGTCTATAAATCACTATTTTAAACCAGTTTAATGATCTATAATGCACGTATTCATGATTTTAAAACACTTGGAACTGAAGTCTATGGGATAATGAGGTATGAGTTGGGTCAGACAGAGATGGTGTAAGTCCATTACAGTAAAAAGTACGAAGTGAAGTGAAAAAAGTGAGTTTAAAGACAGAGTGCTTGACCCACAGGAAGGAGGCTGCCATTGCTACATTGTGGAGTTGAACTATCAAAGCACAGTAGAAAAATGGTTGGGGGTGAAGAGAACAAACGGGGCACAGAGGAAAGAAGACTGGGCAGAGCAAAGGTGCTTTAACAGAAATTAGATGCACTGAGGAACAGCATCTGACTTTAAAGATGAGAACGAAGGTTGGCATTTCACATACAGGAACAAAGGTGAAGTCATTGAAGAGTTTCCAGGACGGGCAATGACGCACTAGAAAGAGGAGTGGAAGATTTTATAAGAGGGGAAGGATAGAACGGGAGAAGGTTAGTTATGTCATCTGTGGAAACCCTAGGCCAGGATTGCAGTCCTTTCCAACACATGTCGAATCAAAAGATCTTCATCCAGGGAAGAAAATGTCAGGATTTAAAGAGAAGGATGTAGTGCTGAATTTTAGACATAGGGCTATGTACCCATTTCACAACCACATGTGTTCAGGTGGTGCAGGAAAGAAGTCTTAGCCTACCAGCAGAGAAAAGGAATTATAAACTGTCATGAAATGGAGGACATACTGTGAGTTACATGGAGGTGCAAGACAAAGGTGCCACTAACACAGATATTTATTTATTTTCAGATAAAAAGGTCTTTAATAGTACCATAAACCAAAATCAGTGGTCATGTCAGAACATCATTTAAAAGATGAAGAATCTTAGTATCTTCTCAGAAAAATTTAAACAATCAACATACATAAAGAAATCTATGCATGCCTGTGCTCAAGAATGAAGACTTTTCACTATACACCAACATGAACCAGTTATCATTTGCAAGAAGACTCACCTTGCATGATTGTTCTTATGATTAAAATGTGGAGTGCTCCCAAGCACTCCCAATGAACTTGGTATGTCCATTGCTAAACAGAATTTGTTACCATCAACACAACTGTTCTCTGTGCAGAATGGGGATAACACTGCTGTAGAAATCATGATGTTAATACCAAGTCACCTTATTGTCAGGTAATACAAAAGTGATATTTATGTAACACTTTGCAATGCAGCTTGAAGTGGAAGTTATGCAAGCATGGTTTCATGTTTGTGGATGCCTTATGCACCCACTTACAGTCTTTTTTGAATGCCACTGCTGGGCTGCAAAGTGTATGTTTAGTGCATTTCACTGTGTTCCCGCAGGGTTGTTTGGAGCACAGAAAGGATTCTAGTAATTGGCAAACTTTGAACAATGGGGACTCTTGACAATGAGTCAAGCGTGAAAGACACACAACCTGTCTCCTGAAAAGCCACAAAATAAATCAAAACATTATCACTGTCCCCGCCTCCAATGCATGCACCATGGAGCTGTTTACAAGCTTTGTCCAATGCAGTTAAACAGGCTCATATAAAGGCACATTGTTGATAAAAGGAAAGGTATGCATTTCTAAAGGATGAACATCTCCATAAGCTGCATACTAATCTTGTCACATGAAAAAGAATCTCTTTTATAATTAGTAACATTCCTATAGTTGTAAACAGAAAAATGTTCTGCTAATCATGCTCTCAGGGGCCCCATTTGAAAATATTCCTCTACACATTTGGACTTTGTGTTTTTAGCAGCCCATGTTTATAACTCCACATCACATCTCCAATTCTTAATACAGTCATTTATATGCAGTGAAAATCTGGAAGTGGTTGATAGCCACTAAACAGAATCTCATTTGGGACTAACAGCTTTGGGTGATGGCATCTAAGGCGGTGGGCCAGAAGGAAAAAAAAAGGATGGGGGAGAAGGGGGGGATGTGTTGAACACGACCATTCATCTCATATAAAAGGCAATCGATTGCCATGCAACTCAATAGAACTGCTGATTTGGAATTCATTCAGATACAGAGCTCTGAACAGAATCCTTGAATGAGTAAACAATTTGCTTTTGTTAAAGACACATGAGTTCTCTCATCATCTGACATTAAAAAACAATACACAGTAAATATTCTGAGTTCAGGTTAATCACAAAAGAAACTTATTCCATTTTAGAAAATACTCTAAAAGAAGTATAGTTTAATATTGAACTAAAATTGCACTCAATCAGTGTTTGACCCATTGGAAATTTTATGAATAATTCCTTTTACAGATGGTTGACTCTAAAATTTAAGGGCAGATATGGACACCTGTAAAAAAAATAGCAACAGATGGGCAGATGTGTTTCTTTAAAAATTATGCACATTTAATTGCTATATGGGTCTTTGTTTACAGTCCAGCAAGTAATAATAGTTGAGGAAAATAGGTTTGTGTTCTTTATAATGAGAATAACTTAAATGAAGTGCATACTTTGCTCTAACTAAACCTCATTGGAACAGGCAAGGGAGGTTTAAATTGCTTTTTCAAGATAACCAGATAGAAACAACCTGAAGACCATTTTGACAAAATCATACAGAAAACAATAAAATATATTTATAGCTGTTAAAGGAATGGAAGAAAACCAGGTTCTGGGACAAAAGTAAGTCACGTTGTTTTACAAGACATTGTTTACTTAAACTCAATTTCCTATTTATGATCTGAATTTTGTTCAAGAAAGGAACCAAGTACATGATTTATCCAAACAATCATAATCTGTAACCTGATAAACTTGTATGTTTTTACATCTTGTGTTAAATGTTAGCATCTCACTCAATTCTACTGGCTGCAAACATAAACATCATCATTTCCACTTCTGAACACTGGAAAACTGTCACCTTTTGAGAGCATGAGTAGGTGAACTGGGGCTGAAATTTTGATTCTTAGGTACTCTCAGAAAGCCCTAAACACTCCCTCCTCATTTTGTGCTAAACCCATGAAAACAAAGACCAGAGCTAAGTTGCTTGTCTAAAAATAAAGAGAAGCCAAGATGTTAAGAATGTTGTGCTGAAGGAACTGGATTCACAAAATAAAGCAAATGGCTAGAAAAAATTACACCCTGTATGTAATAGGTTGCTAATTTTCATATCAAATGTTGGGGGTTGAGTTAATTTTCTTTTGTAAACATTACCTCCATGATTTTCTACTATGGAGATTTTGGTTCTGAACTGTGAATTTTGGAACTAAAGTTGCAACAACCTTTGGAGATGCATAGAGCTCTGGGTCTGGATTACTTTCAATAACTGTCTGGGGAAAAAAGCGCACCAACATTGACAATGATTCTATAGAAATGTTTTATCAATAAAAATATGGTTAATATAAGAAGAAGTATGTCAGAAGGCCTTGTTGAACTGTGATTACTGAAAGCCAAAAACACCTTTCTTTTAATTGTTATCTTAATTTTGCTCAGCATCAGTAGAGATTAAAACGTCCAAAGATTTCTTTACTGGGCCCTACAGACCAATGTTCCCACCGCAGGTCTCCACATGAATCAGGATTTCTGTGGGTTAGTCTTGGCCTGCCTAAAGGTTTCTTTTGGCTGTGCTTTGCTTAGTGCAGTTGTGCAGTGTCACATGCATTGTTACAAGCACTTTGTATCCAAGAGACAACTACAATGGGTAGAGCAAGAACTCCATGCCAGTTTAGCTATCCATGACCCTACCAAAAACTGCATCATAGAGGTGTTAAATCTAATTTTTTCTCCAAAATACTGGGGAATATTTTTCTAACATTTATGAATTTCTTTCTATGATCTCTGTCAGACATACCTTAATTAATACCATGTTAAGATGGGTATGTCTCTTATCTTCTATTGTTCTTAGAATTCCAGTCATAATTTCAAATCAACCACATGCTGAACTAATTAATTGTTCTTACTTAAGATTATAAGTGAGGGGAAAAAAATATGATTGCTCATAAAAGGATACAATTTCCTTTTGGCACAAAACACAGTCTTTCAAAATGTGTATCTATATTTCTGATTTACATAATGAAATAATGACAGCACAATAATGTGATGGTTTGATGGAATTAAAAAGAAAAACAAAATTGATTTTATCTTACAGACAATAGGGAAATTATAATGCAACTTTTAAATTAATTAAAAATTTACGCAGTTGTTTCAGTCTTCAGTTGTGACATGCTCATCAAAACATAACTAATCCTTTACTGGTGTGGTTTCTGCAAGATTTCAGACAAATCTTGAAGTAGAATCAAACGCAGGCATTTGAAAAGCTGTCTTTGAAGGTATCATTCCTGAAGTGTAAATCTTAGCCAAGTCTTCAATAACTGAAAAATCTGTGAACTGTAATCTTTAGATAACTTGGTTTTGATTCTCCTGAGATGGGCTGGATTTGACCTACCTGTGTAACCTATTTGTGCTGTATGGTTTTGACTGTGGTCTTGTATCTAGAAATGAATACGTAGGACTAGTCCAGGTGTTGTGCTTCACACCTCAAGGACTTGAGTTACCAGCTGTTAAAACTAATTTTCCTTGAATATTGTTCTTTTATTTGCAGGGGTTTTTGTTTGTTTGTTTGTTTTGCACAGCTGTGTAACCTGATACACTCATATTTTTTTACATCTTGTGTTAAATGTTAGCATCTCACTCAATTCTACTGGCTGCAAACATAAACATCATCATTTCCACTTCTGAACACTGGTAAAACTGTCACCTTTTGAGAGCATGAGTAGGTGAACTGGGGCTGAAATTTTGATTCTTAGGTACTCTCAGAAAGCCCTAAACACTCCCTCCTCATTTTGTGCTAGACCAAGTCTATAAAACCAAAAATCGGACAATAACATTTACTAAGTAAATTTTTTCTATGTCTGACATCAACTGAAGTAATTCTAAGTTTGTAAACTAAATTTGCAGCTATAGGATGCTCTTACTAATTTTTCCAAAGCTCAGATTTCAGCTGAGGAACCCTTGAGAGTAAAGGATTAAGAGTCTGCATCTTTTTACGTACTGGGAAGAAAGGCTGAGAAATTCCCTTCAGCAGAGCACTGAGGTGGTTTGTGTAAGCTCTTGCTATACTAAATCTCCCATTTTTCTAAAGGGCATCTAATTATTAGTCATCCTTGAAATATTCTCCCCAGTATTGACCTGCTGAACTGTTAGCTTCTTGGAGGGAGAAGGAGGGAAAGGGGGTGTATTTTCTGAAAGTCTGTTTACATAATCTTAGAAAAGCAAAGAAGCAAAGAAAGGATTTGCCTGCTCTCCAGCTGACCTTGAAGTCTGTAGGGCAAACCACAAAAGTTATGTAACAATTAAAACAGACAAGAGGAAAGGAGGCAAATCCTCTAGAATCCCCAAATATAGAAATGCTATATATGATTAAGCCACCATTGTTTTCAATCTGCCTAGTGCAATTTGTGAGACCAATCTTTCTTTAATTACTGTGGTTAAAAAAAATCTTCACTGTTAATTTATAAAACAATAAAATACTATAGAAAATAAAATACACATGTGCAAAAATATAATATACAAGTTTAATAAAATATAAAATAATTTTACAACACAGTTGTTGGTAATTGAATGGAATAAAATTAATTTCTTAAATTTTAGCTTTCACAGATTTGGTAAAAGTCTGGGTTCGATATTTAGTTTAAGAAAATAACCCTGTCTTCCAATTACATTTGATTTTTTTGTGGGTAGTGATAATCTATCATGAAAATAATCAGTAATGTAAAATGGACAGTAAGATATTACAATCTTCATAATTTTAGAGCATCTTGAAGTTATTTGAGTATTATACTGAGATCATTCAATAAAAATGCTGATCTTGCACAGGATATAAATGGTGCTCTGAAGAGACTGTCACTATATTGTAGCAATTAAGGAGAGAGCAGAACCAGCTCACATGCATTCTATCCAACAAATTAACTATTAAAAAGAAAAAGTCCAATGCTTTTGCCTTTTTAGAGTTCCAAAATGCATTATTCTCCACACTAATCCAAGCTGAGCAGGCTGAGGCAGATATTAGTAAAGGAAGTGGTCCAAGACAACAGTGGTTTCACAGAAGTGGTCCAAGACCACAGTGGTTTCTTTCATAATAGCCTGTACACATTCCTCCTCCCTCCCTAAAAGGCAATTGGAAAAAGCAGCCTCAACAGATCACTGGGTTTTATCATTAATTTAGACCTCATATGGGAATAACTGTACTGGGTGCACACTCTTTAAAGGGAGAATGAGATGAGCTCAGGATTGACAAAATGAGCCAAATAAGTTTAAAGATTAAAGAGTGGCTGTTGGCATAAGATAAAAAAGCAGGTAGTTGATGGATATGAAGACACTTCTCTGAATATAAAATGTTCCATGAATTGCCTAGGACATTTGAATACTAAATTTTAAAGGAGAAAAAGAAATAAGTAAAGCTAGGTGGCGACATGCTACAGCTGTAAAACATTATTTTCTAACTTACAGCTTCGGAGTGATTTACCTGTCAGGCATCACGTCTCCAGTGACATGACCTTGACCGGTCAGTGTGGATGCATTAAAATGCTCTGTCTGGCCTCTAACACTAATAATGATCACAGGGTACAGCATAAAGCATTCTTCAGAATGCTCTAAAGAACAAGGGTAAAAGAGAAAGAATGACACAAAATGCTTCACATCACAGTTATAGCCCTGAACTTTTTATCTGACAAAGGTCAGAGAGGGTAAAGAAGACAGATATTCAAGAAATAAAGGTATGTCTTGTTTTCTTCCAACAATATAAAGGGATTTACTATAAAAAAGGAACATTGTTGGCGTAGAGAACACAAACTAAGCACTCCAGCTATTTTCTTAATGCTCCTAAAAGAGTGAAACTCAAAAGTGCAAAATTGTAATCTGTGGTCAAAAGCAGAATGGAAGAAGTTTAGTGAGATTATTGTAAGCAAAATTAGGACATTCTGCATTCAATTTCAGGTGCAGAGATTTTGGCCCATAGGGTTCATATGATGTCTATGACATGAATTCTTCTTTGACACAAAAAGAGACAGGAGGAAAAGAATTAAAACCCCGTCAATTTACAACTCTCTTACAGGAAGAGGAATACCACTGTTAGCAAAAAAGAAAAGTAGGAATGCTTTTTTAAAGCATCTCCATTATGAAAGCATATTTCAGAGCAATTACACTAGGCAGAATAATTAGCCTGGCATTTTGTGGATTGATAGCTTTGCACATGTTTTGCCCAAGACTGTCATACCTTCTTAGTGCCACTTCAGCATAGATACAGACTGATTTCTTAATTGATCCAATTTTCTGTCTATAGGAATCCCACAGAGAAGGGAATCACATGGTGTGGAAAAAACCCATAGCATGTGTCCTGCAAACCTGTTAGCAGATAGAGCCACTGCTGAAAGCACAGCTCGTTGTCACCCTATGCAGAGCACACAGATTTGCAGACCGGATTCAGCACTCTACTGTCAATGTCCAAAATACTCATGTTCCTGTCAGCAGCCATCAGTGTAGGCTAATTGAGTGAGCCTCAGCCAGGGGCCCTTTAGAACTACGCAACAGTTTTCTGCATTCTCAGGAACGATGAAGATTTAACCCACTTTGGGATTATCTTGCAATTTTCCTGATCTGTGAATAGAAAAATGGAGAGAAACCATAGGAAGTTCAAATGTGTATTTTTATGTTTTCCAAACAAAAAAGTATGAATTTTAAACTGAGTTCTGTCAGATGTACCACAAAACAATCTTCCCCTCAAAAATAAAAAATAAAAAGGAAGGTCCTTCTCTCCTTTGCCTCGATCTCAAATATTAACATGTACTGTTATTCAGTAGTATTTCTCATCTGTTCAAAACATCATTGAATTTGCTTTCCTTGTAGGAATATCCAGTTTGGAGGTTCCAAGAGTCTTTTTTTCACAGATGGCAGAACAGGTCACTAAGGAGCACTTTTTAGTAAGGCCATCCACAGTGGGATCTACCAAGAAAGCTAGAGGATGGAAGTTCACAAAATAAACAGCATCTCAGAGCAGCCAACTGCCCCAATCATAGACAACATCTTAACTTATATTCCTTATTAACTTAAGTAATTCCAGGCTGAAAAAGCCCACCTGTGTCTCAACTACAGACAGCACTCAGCTTTTGGATCATACGAGGAAGATAATCACATCACAGATTGTGCTTTCCTGATCCCATTCTCCCTTACAGCGGCAGAAAAAAGGTTCTGGAAACTGGTCAGGAACATAGGCAGAGCAAGGCTGCTCTCTCTCCTTCCTCCAGCTTTCACCTTCTCCTGGCACTCAAAACTAATTGACATTTCCTACATCCATCTGAATTCACTGATCTTTCCCACAAGCTTTTCTTCAAAAACCCTTAGAAAACCCATTTGTCCTTCTAGAGCCCCAACTCTTCCAGCATCCCTTCACAAGACTCCATTTACTGTGTCTGCTGCTGGGTGTTCTTGTGCTATCCATGTTTAAGTGGAAGCAAGAAAAATTGAAAACATGCATCTGCAGCAACTACTTGCTAAAGCAAGAAGTATCTACATTACAGCATTGCTTTATATTTCACAATCAGAGTAATCAGACTATATAAGAAAGGATGGGGCTCCTGCTGATAAAGAATAGCAACTGCTTTCTCTAAAATCAAGCTGTAAGAGGCTCCCTTTACTTTCAAGGAGCTGGAAGATAGTGCACTCACTTTATTATAATAACCTATTGTATCAACCAATATTGAAACCAATCTCTCCCACCTTCTAGTGGAACAGGATACCTCAAGCTCTAAGATAAGAATAGTGTTCAAAACAAACTGTTCCTTTTTTTGTTGTTGTTAGGTATGAGTTTTGTGCAAAACATGCAAATTTATAAGGCTAGACAGAATTATGCACATGGACAAAAATAAACAGATATTTTAGCCCAGCAGAAGCTCAGATGGAAGGTACAGCTCTATTCCTGCTCTGAAGATTGTGATGTCATTTTGTGAAGACTATTTCATATAAAAGGCAGGAGTGACTTTCAGAGGGAGGACCAGAATTCGGGTTTCTCCCGATCCAAGTCCTAACTACTCAAACCTCAGGTTACATTGTTACACTTCCTTCTCTGCTTTATGAATCTTACCTTTTTTTTTCTATTGACAAGGGTTCAGCAGTATTTTGCCTAAGTCCTCCCATCCACCACACATGATGGCCTTGTATCATTTTCAAATTCTTGTCTCAGTCTGTGTGTGGGAAAACTTAGGTACTGCATTGCCCAAATGCAGGATCCTAAATCTTTGTCTGGATGTAGCTTCAAGGGAATGTCTTTACATCATAAGCAAATAGGAAACTGAAGGCCTGAGTTTTAGACAAGCTCCAGAACACATTGTTCATTGTCAACTTGCTAATAAGAAAACGGTTTTATGAATTTGAAGCTGAAATAGGAACCAAAAAAGATTTACCTCTTAGAACATGCTTTGTTTTCCAAAATTGCATTGAACCCTCGGATGCACTGAAACAATATTGTGTGCTACAACATCATTCCTTGCTGGGAATTTCAGCACAGGGGATGTTCTTCAGTGCAATTCTACTCTTTGATAAATCTGAGCAGTTGTGTCCTCTTCATAACCTATTCCAGTGCTTCCACTATAGATGACTTCAGTCCCAAGTGTGCATTCCCTTTCACCACTGGGGTATGGCACAAAGAAGAAAATTGCAACCTGCAGCTATGCTGACAAACAACAGGGCAGACACTAACCAAGCACAGGAGAAGAATAAATGATTCGTAAATTTTCATGAGACTGTTTATTTTATTTAATTCAATTAGAAGGAAAATTTCAGAATGACTATTTTTGAAAAAAGAATGAAGAGATAAAACACAAAACTTATCCTTTCAAATTAAAGTCTATGGAGTACCTTGGAAAGTTAAACATTACTTCCAAGAAATATAAACTTGCACATAAAATAACTTGTAGTCTCAAATAGACAGTTATTAAAATAGGATTTTCCTAATGATATGAATATACACACATTTACGTATCAATTCTTATAAAGGCCTATTGAAAGGTACCAATACTTTGCAGAAGATGAATTTCCAACAAATAATCAACTGCACAGCCACACCTCAGGCTCCTAATGTTTTCTGAAAAAAAACTCTCCCTTTTTCAAAATGTAATTTCATACTATCATTCAGGTACTACGAAGTCTTCCAGTCTTTGTATTTCATTTGGGGATTAGTAATGGCTGCTACTTGTATTCATTATTTTCCTCATCCATGTGTAGGGCCAGATGAAATATTATGTGTTGAAAAAATATATCTAAGAGAAAAGTCATCAGGTGTAATTTAAATAAATATATATATATATATATTTACAACATGGCTAAATTATTTGGGGATAAATATGCTTAATTCACAACTCAAAAGTAAATATGAATAGAAGATGTGAAGATTAGACCAGTTGTTTTACTGTGCTCGTCTGTGAAGAAACCAGGAACTACAAGGAAATCGTTTGAATCTTTGGTTACCTTTACAAAACTAGTTTTCAAAATAAAAGGATATATTGTCAAGTGAAAGGACAAAACAGCATAGAAGAGGAATTTATTTCAGCAAACTTGGGTGCACCAAGAATTAATCCTCAGAGATGGACGGACATCCTGTTTCCTGCAATCCCTTAAAACCTTCCCACTTGTGAGTTGAATGCTACCTTTTCTCTTCATTCTCTCTTATCAGTGCAAAACCCTAGGAAATGCCAGAAGAACTTAATCAACAGACCATTGCATAAACACTGTGAAGTTTAAAAGCTAATGAGAATTAGTAAATGAAAATTGCTACAGGGTAGACTAGCCTGCAATTTCCCAAAGTTATTCAGATGATCTGGCAAAATTTGGTCAATTGCTCTTGTGCATATTGAAAGCTCTGGACCAAATTGCAACTAGACACAGCTTTAGTTATTTCTGTTGTGCTTGAAGAAAATTAGACGTTTTAAAATGCTGATGAGGCCCTAGAAGATAAGAGACTGCTAAAATTAGGAACTCAACCCATTCTATGGAGATATTCTGAAACTTCTTATGTAAAACTTTATTTCTTAAGTAACAGCATACTAAAAATGCAACAAATCACAAATATCATCTACTCTGAATCAGTGGCTGTATTTTTTCACTATTATTATTTTACTCGAAATATTAGAGCTCAATGGAAAGAGGAGCTCTATCCTTTAAGATTTTTAAAATTTATTTTTCTAGTTCTGAAGAGTATGGATGAAAAAGCAGAATTAGAAAACCCTTCATTGAAAAGTAGAAACTCTCAGTTCAAAACATAAAAAAAAAATCAGTGTTTTTGATATAAACTAAAAAGATTAAATATTCCTAGTCTGAATATTTAGTACTGGGTTATCTAAGATGTTTATTCTCAGGTGACTAAAAAGGAAATTTTAAAATTCTTGCTGCAATTTCTCTTGGGTCCCTTTACTTTCTTTGTGTGCTATGAAGCTGTGAAATCCAAGAGGGGTTGCATCTTATTCTATTGCCATGTATATTAATGTTGAACAGTGGATGCTGGTGAGATGCAATTTCCACCATGTAGTGCTGCCACTGCATAAAAGGGAGTAATTCCAAGACCAAATAATTTCTCTGTGACACAGATGATCAAGAATCTATTCTGAGTACCACAGTTACCAAATGACTAGATCTTGTTGTCTGGATACTTTTATTTATCTAACTAGGTTGTACTATAAAGTTCAAAATGGATCTGCATAATTTCCTAAAAAAATGTTGGTGGGCAGATTTTGGGGATTGACAAATCTACATATTTTTACAAAATAAACAGTCAGGAAAACTCTGATTTGGTTTTTTGTGCATATGGCCTCAACATTCATATTACATAGAAGACAATTTCCATTAGAAGCACACATACCCTTGAATAATAATCTTCATTCTTTAGCACTCATTGCAGATTTTATAAGGGTTTCAGAAAAATAAAAAAAGTAATTAAATACCGCATCATTCAAATTCATATAAAAATAATCTGAATCGCATTATTTTGTTTTTGCTGAAAACAAAATTTGGCGAAGAGAAGAAGGCAGAGTATGACATTAATGATATTCATGTGAGTAGAATCAATGCATCATGTTGTCATAAAACTGGCATTTTCATTTCTCACTCCCACAGACATAAAATAGCAGCATCCAATATGCTGTCAAGGTACTGCATACCAGTGGCAAAATGCATTCAAACTCTCAGATGTGTAAAACAGATGACTGTTTCAGAGTGTCTTAGGAATGTCTAAAAGTAGACAGAAACATTTAAACTATATTAGAAAAATTATGCTTGAAGAAAACACACAGATCACAGAATCTAGTAGGTTGGAAAAGATGTTTGGGATCATCAAGTCTGACCCATGACTGAACAGCACCTTGTCAACCAGACCACGGCACTAAGTGCTACATCCAATATTTTTAAAAAAATCTCCAGGTACAGTGACTCCACCACCTCCCTCAGCAGCCCATTCCAATGCCCAATCACCATTTCTATGAAGAATTTCTTCCTAATGTCTGGACTAAACCTCTGGTGCAGCCTAAGACTTTGTCCTCTTGTCCTGTCACTTGTTGGCTGGGAAAAGAGACCAAACCTCACCTGGCTGCAGCCTCCTTTCAGGTAGTTGGAGAGAGTGGTAAAGTCTCCCCTGAGCCTCCTCTTCTCCAGGCTAAACAACCCCAGCTCCCTCAGCTGCTCCTTATGGGACTTGTGCTCCAGCCCCTTCATCACCTCTGTTGCCCTCCTCTGGCACCCTTCAGCATCTCAACATCCTTCCTAAATTGAGGGGTCCAGAACTGGACACAGCACTCCAGATGCCCAGTACAGGAGGACAGACACTGCCCTGGTCCTGCTGGCCACACTATTGGTGATACAGGCCAGGATGCCACTTGCCTTCTTGGCCACTGAGCAGGCACACACTGGCTCATGATCAGCTGGCTGTCAACCAGCACCCCCAGGTCCCCTTCTGCCTGGTCACTGTCCAGCCACTCTGCCCCCAGCCTGTAGCGCTGCAGGGGGGTGTTGTAGCCAAAGTGCAGGACTCAGCACTTGTACTCGTTAAACCTCATATTATTGGACTTGGCCCATTTATCCATGTCCCTCCCGGAGCCCTCCTACCCTCCAGCAGAGTTACATTCCCCCCAGCTTGGTGCTATCTTCAAATTTGATAATGGTGAACTCAGTCCCCCCCTCCAGATCATCAGTAAAGATTTTAAACAGGACTGGGCCCAACACTGACCCCTGAGGGACACCACTGGTGACTGGCTGCCAGCTGGATGCAGAGCCACCCCTCGACCTCTTCTCCCTCTGTCTCTCTTGGATAGTGTTTTGCCATCCATTGCAGCACTCTAGCCATGCTGTACCATGGCTTCCTCCTGTTCATTGCCCATGCTGCATGCATTAGTGTACATGCACTTCAGCTGGGCTGCTGATTTCACCCTTGACTCTGGCACTCTTTGGCTCATCTCTAGAGAGCCTGGTTTCATCCTCTTCCCCCTTCAAACTTAATTTAAAGCCCTCTCAACCAGCCCTGCCGACACATACTAGAATCCTTTAACTCTTGTTAGATAGATGGAGCCCATTTGACCCTAGCTGACTTGGTGCCATAAAAATTGCCCCATGATCAAAAAAACCAAAATTGTGCTGATGGCAGTAGTCCTTAAGACACTTATTGATAACATGGGTTTTCCTGTTCATTATCCATCCCTGCAAGTGAAGGAAATGAGCAGAACACCACCTGCGCTCTTGCCCCATTAACCCGTTGACCCAGAGCCTCGAAGCCTTTTTTAATTACCCTGATACCTGGACAACCAGCAGTAGTTAAGAATCAGGGAACTGAATTAGTTCAGGGAGTGTCCTGGTGCAATCCTGCACCCAGGCCCCAGAGAGGCAGCAGACTTCCGTGTTGGATGGGTCCAGTTGATATACAGGAACCTTTGTTCCCTTCAGAACACTCACCCACTACTTCTACCCTTCTTTTCTTCTTAATATATATTTTTTCTTAATATATATTGTATATTGGTAAACAGTAATAAGTAGGAAAAACCTGATTTTGCACCTGCTTTCCCTAGGCTAAACTTAAGATGTAAATGATGCATCCAACATATCTTATACAGTTGCTATAAAAAAGTTTACTTATTTTGTTCTCTCTACTCATTCTCTCAAATGCTGAACTATTAGGTGGAAACCATGATCTTTAATAACCACCACTATACTGCAGAAATCAGAAACCTAACTAGCAAGTTGCAATAGGTCATAATTACTTTTCATTTTTAGCAAAACCTGTCTGATTTTTTCACTGAAGCAGAAAAAAACTGAGTCCAACTAAAAATGGAGAAAGGGGAAAAACCACTGAAAAATAGCAAGTTCGTTTTACTTTTCTGCTATTCAGTTTGTACTTTGGACAGGAAACAGTGATTCATGTCCATTGACATAATGAGCTCACAAAGAAAAGAAAATAGGCAATAAAGTATCTAAAGATGCCAAAAAATTATGGATGTCAATCAACATCAACAACTTTATCTTGTATTGATTTTTTTTATAGATGAAAATCCACTTATTAAAACTAAGCCGTATAGTTTCCCTTTGTCTTCGACCTCAGTCAACAGATTCAGAACATACTAATGTAATTTATGGCATAAAATGTGGCCAACTCCACAGTTTGTGTGATGCTACAATTACATCATCCATAACTATATCCTTCTGTTAGGACAAGTTCAAATTCTTGTTCTTGACACTCAGTGACCCAAATTACTCAGCCTTAACCTATAATTTTGGCCTTGTCTTCTATGTGCTAAGGACATGAATTCAACACTGCTTTAATTTTCTTCTACCATTTTAGTTTCATGCTATCTTTCTAGCTGTCTCAGATTCACAGAATGGCCTCTGAATTCCTACTTACAAACCTTGTTCTTTCATCTTTCAAACTACTTTTAAAACCTTTCTCCCAAGATCTTCCATTAAAGGAACTAATGCACTCAGCAATCAGAAATACAGACATGTCTGACAGCTAATTGCACAATACTTTATACGAGTTATAGTCACATTTCTATCTTTTTGTTTGTTCTTGTTTATTTTTTCCTCTTTTTGTGTCACATCTGAGTTTAAATTGTAACCTCTTCATGGTGGAGACCTTTCCATTAGCTGCTTCATTATTATTTTTCTCAAAAGCAAAATAATTTACATTTCCCTATTACACTCCAATATTTAGGCATTCAAAAATATGGAATAAATTAAGGAGGATGACAAGATGCTAGGAGTTGAAAAGAGAAGTATTTTTCTTACAATGGAGACCTGAACATCTCAATCCTTAGAAAATATAATTGAGTGTAACTCAAACTTCCCTGAAAACAGCACTTATTCATAAAATATATGCTTTCAACTAATAAAAACCACCAATAATTCTCTTTCATGGAAAAAAAAAAACCTAAAACACACAACTGTGGTATTATACAGTAAGAAGCAAGCTACATGATATCACCACCTGAACCAGGTATCTGATGTCTGAGATTCATATATATATTCAGCATTATAAAAAACTAAACCATTTACCCCACCCTAAATTAGATGCCATGGAAAGGCAAGATGAATCGCAGTTTGAAGGATGACTGTATTTTGAATATTTAATATGTGATTTTATTTTTTATTAAAATTGTCTTGGAGAGCCCGTTTATACTACAGGAATCAAGCAGAGAATTGTGGCTGTTTCAGAGTCAATGTCTAAATGGTTTACACCAAACAAAAAATCAAAAGCCAGCTACATGGCAATATTCATATTCTCATATGTATTTATATCAGTTTTCTTAAATCCTTGTCTATTTACAGAAGTATGTGATTTCTTTTTCAAATAAAAAGTTTAAGAGAATTTTTCCAACTACAAAAATGAAGTGTTAAGGTACTTATGTATCTTAAAGTGATGGGGAGCAGAATGTAGCCCCCATAAACCTGGAGGGAATGGTCAGTGACCTGTTATACCACTGAGACACACAAAAGCCCATGGGGCTGGATCGAGTCCATCCAAGGGTACTGAGGGAAGCAGCAGAAGCGTTCAACAAGTCACTTTCCATCATTTCTTGGCAGTCCTGGCTAACAAGAGGGGCCCCATATGACTGGAAGTTAGCAAAGGGACACCCATCCACAAGAAAGTCCAGAAAGAACATCCAGGGAAGTACAGACCTGTCAGTCTGACCTTGAGGCTGGAGAAGGTCATGGAGAATATCATCTGGAGTGCCATCACGGAGCACGTGCAGGACAACCAGGGGATCAGGATCAGGACTGATGGGCTGAGGCCAATTGCGTGAGGTCACAACCACCCCATGCAGAGCTACAGGCTTGGGGAGGAGTGGCTGGAAAGTTTCCTGATGGAAAAGAACCTGGAGATGTTGGTCAACAGCAGCTGAACATGAGCCAGAGTGCGCCTAGAAAGACATTGAGGGGCTGGAGAGAGTCCAGGGAAGGGCAGTGGAGCTGGTGAAGGGTCTGGAGCACAAGTCCTGGGAGGAACAGCTGAGGGAGATGGGGTTATTTAGCCTGGAGAAAAGGAGGCTCAAGGAAGACCATATTGCTCTCTATAAGTGCCTGAAAGGAGGGTCTCTTATATCAAGTAACAAGTGACAGGTCAAGAGGAAATGGCCTAAAATTGTGCCAGGAGAGGTTTAGATTGAATATTTGGAAAAACTTCATTAAGGAAAGGGTGATTAAGCACTGGAACAGACTCCCCAGGTAAGTGGCAAAGTCTCCATCCCTGGAAGTATTTAAAATATGTGTAGATGTGGCAGTTAGGGACAGCCAGTTTAGTGCTGAATTTGGCTGTGCTGAGTTAATGGTTGAACTCGGTGATCTCTGAGGTCTTTTCCAATCTAAATCGTTCTATGATTTTATGATTCTTTGCTTAATCAACAATTCTGAATATTTCGCTTTTAAATAACTTTTATGTGGGACAAGAGCAGAAGAACCAAGTAAAATACTTTGCTTGCATTTTAGAAAAAGATCTCATTAAGAACACATCACAACATTATTGCATGGAGTATATAGAGAAATTACTTTTCTACATATTTAACATCACAAAATCACAAGGGCTTCCATACAACTATATTTAAACTAATCCAAAACCTTTTTTTTTTCTTCCCCGTGGTCTTTTGGGGGAATTTAGAATGAATTCTTTGTTCTCTGATCTGTTTATTCCATGCCACAAAATTTAATACAATTTTGAAATTCAGAATTTCTATGTTCCTCTTATCTATAAGAGTAGTAAAACCTACACTTTTCTCCATTTTTGCAACTAGATGCAATTTCTAAAACATAGATCCCTTTAATGAATGTAGTATCTAAGGCAGTATATACCATATACAAATGAATTAGTTGATTATACAACTTATTTATTATTTTGACTTAGTTGTTTACTTGGGACATTTATAATTGAGGGACTTTTTTAGAAATACATTTATGGATAAAAATAAAACTATTTATTTTCCTAAGTAGATAAGTATTTGATGGTATTCTTAGATGGATAATCATGATAGTTAAATTTTAGATAAATTTACTTTTCAAAAATCCTATTTATCTTCTACAAATTCAGCATGAGAAATGTTTCTGAGGCAAATAAAGGAAATTTTGCAATATTTATTTTCTTATTTTTAAAATTACTTTAGATATTCAGTGTTCAGAATTTGTTAGTAATATATATGCAATACAATCATGTAACAACCTGTCAGAAGTTGCAAAATGTGCATTTAATTTTCTCACAGTTTTAATGAAAGTAAAAATTATAGATATTGCCCTCTCCAAGGCAAGAAGGGGTTATTTTGTTATTCCTTTAACCCCTGGCTAGCTATTCCCTGATTTAGGAGAGATGAAGCATAATTTATAGACATAGAAGTGATACAGCTGTTTTTTGTTAAATTTTATGTATCTGAATGAGTAAATGAAAATTACAAGCTACACAATGTTTTGTGAAAACCTGTGGCACGTATGTGAACATCTCAATTCTATTTTTTCAGGAGTATTTCCTCTGAATCTAGTGATAAAACATGTGATAAAACTGTGGTAGACACCACAGAGGAACGACCTTGGTAACACAGACAATTACTTTATGGCTGGCTTTGCTTCAATGAAGAAGAGATTAAAACAAATATATAGCTTTTATGATTTGAAATGGAAAGTCCTCCTGACTGGAATTTATTCTTGGCGAAACACTAGATTTTCACCAGAGACAGCAGTGATCAAGAATTATATCCCACACCTTCTGCAGAAAGCAGCCCTAGCAGATGCCATCATGAGGGTAGAGACTTGGCTGAGAAACTCTTGGGTTCCGCAAGGGAAATTTATTTGACTAGGAATATTGAATCATTTTAAAACTAAAAACCCAAGCACAATCACTATGCTTTGCCCTAAATATATTGTAGATGTAGAATTCTTCTAATTCCTCTGAAAGTTAAAATGGTAAAACAAAGATGTATGTACCTTACATATGTACCACCAAAACATACCCTTTAAGCTTCTGCTAAGTAAGGTATTATTGCTAGAAATACCAAGATAACTCTAGTTAGCTCATGGTAAATTCCACCACCTAAGTTCCTTTTGAACTTCTTCATTTTTTTGTTAAATTCAAAAGTAGAAGAAGTTAAACTCCAGCAGGATATTATTTTCCTTGTAGTTTATTTGTTCCCACTGCTACGATTCACCTTGAAACCTGCTAGTAAATGTATAACATCATCTTCTGTGACCTGACTGCCCTCTTCATTCTGGCTCTCGTATGTTCCAGTGGGATGACCTTAATTTCATTTTATTACAATTAAGGTCATCTACATTCTGGTTTAAAACACTTAGTCTGTCAGATCAACATTCTGCTCCAGTTGACCTTGACTTATTTGCTATATTTATTTCTTTGGACTGTCTGTGTTTTTTTGAACAAAAACTATAAAAGTATCTGTGATAGTGTCTTCTGTTAGCTTGTTTGGTGAGTTTGGTGAGTGAGTGCTACTTACAGCTTCCTTCCTATATTCCTTCCTTCCTGTCTTTTCCTTCCTTTCCTCCTTCCTTCTCTCTTTCTTCTTCCCCTGTTCCCTTCCTCTGTCCTTCCCTAAACTTGTGGACTCTTCAACCATACAAAAAGAATGACAGAAAATCTTCAGTTTCCCTGCATTTCTCAAGTTCATTTTGTGCCACTTAAAAACTGTGATGATTTAAAAATGCAAAAAATTGTGAATTGCACAGACTAAAAAACTTGCCTTTACAAAGTACCTACCAAGAATAAACCTAGTTGATAAATATCATGTTACAAATATACCAATTGTGGTAAAATATATACAGTCACTTTAAAAACTCATTTCGCTTTCTATATTTGCAACATTTTGTATTTCCAACTAAAGCAGTTTGCCCTGCCTATATGAAGCAAAGCATTACAGAAGAAGGCTTGTCATCTCCTTATCTTTTCTACTCTGTTATTTTCAGTTCCTCTGAATGTCCATTTTAAATTTTCTGGGCATGATGGATGCCTCAACCCCTACAGCAGAATTTTACATTGTTTAGGTAACTGTCTGAACTCAATGACAGCAAATCCAAATCATGTTTCATTTTCAAAATGTTTTCTCATCCCCACTATTGCTTCTCTCTGCCAGCTTGTATCCTTCAGCACACTGATCACTGTTTTAGCAAAGTGCTATAATTTTGTACATTGTACTTTTGGAAATCATGTTAATCAGCACTTGGCCCAAGAATAACTGAGTCAGATGGGGAGAGGAAAGAAAAGAATTGAAAATTACATGCTGGGTGGCTATTTATGTGGTACTTAAAAAATTCAGATGGATTATATACCACTATTTTTTCTCAAGTTCGTAGGAATTAGCAGTCTCATATTACTTTGCAGTAAATGGCATTACATTAGTTAAGGAAAACATTGTTCTTCCTTTTTGTATACAGTACACTTATCATGAATTTCAGTTTAAAAATATTTTTTTAGTGCTTATTAGAGAATCATTCTTGAATTTCTAGTATAAAATTTAATTTTCAGCACCTCTTCATGAAAAAAATCAAAATAACCATAAAAATAATTAAAATTAATAAAGGAACCAGAAACAAAGAAAGAAAAATATTTTAATGCTGATGAATTTCTTAATTTGGACTAGACAACCATTTGAGGTCCCTGCCAACTGGAATTATTGAATCCTAAAATTAATATAGGTGATCAAACATCAATAGAAACAATACATAACGTAACAGGGACAAGGTATTTTCTTTAACCCAATTTAAAGGAAACAGACGCTATCAAAATATCTTTGTTTTAAATAATCTTTTAGTATTTTTATCATAAACCAGCTTTAAGTTGATATATGGTGCTAATCCTACAAATAACCTGTGGGGTTATTTTCAGGTCAAAATAATTTCATTATAGAAGCTAAATGTTTGTTTTTTCAATAGCCATCTTCAACTCCTTCTTAACCTTAGGTAGTTTTACTACTTTAATTCTTCTCCTCACTGGGAGGTCAGCACAAATTCTTGAAAAAGCCTACTGCACTCACGTTTTGGGATCTTGGTAGGATCTTAATTTAACACTGTACATGCTGGAGCAATGACACAGAGTGTTCATGTTCTTCTCAGAGTAACCAGCGTACTTTGTCCAGGCTGGGGGCCTGGCAGAGGGGCACAGACTCTTCTCTTCACTGCTGTGATCCCAGAGGGGACCCGAGGGAATGGCCTTGTGCAGGGGAGGTTTAGATTGGATATTAGTTCTTCACCCAGAGGGTGGTTGGGCAATGGAACAGCTCCCCAGGGAAGTGGTCACAGCACCAGCCTGACAGAGCTCCAGAAGGATTTGGACAATGCTCTCGGGCATATGAGGTGTGACTCTTGGGGATGGTGCTGTGCAGGATCAGGAGTTTGATTCCATGATCCTTGTGGGTCCCTTTCAACTCCAGAAATTCTATGATTCTAATTTTTCCTAAGACAGTAGACTCACTGCCAGCCCGTTCAAACATGTCTGCTTACCGTGCTAAAACTCTGCCTCACTCACGTGTTGGGAATTCATCTTTTCTGTTTCAATAACTTCAGTTTTGGCTGCTTTTTTCAGCCTTTTTTTCTAAGGAGAAGTGTGAGTTTAAAAGGAAATGTCAAACTCAGACTACCTATGAAGGCAAATAATTCTTCATTTTACCAGCATTAATCAGACATTTGGTGTGTCTGCAAGGATGGTTTAGGAATATTTTTGAGACTGCTGTTGAAACTACAGTAGAAGACAGGTGATGTAAAGACCATAAAAATGATAAGATAATTCTTTAAGGTAACATAAAAAACCCAAGATGCAAGGTTCTCACAGAAACTGGATTTTGGATGGGACAAAATGACAATTGTTGAAATTGCCCTTGTCAAAGAGTCAAAATAGCATTCAGCTTGAAGCTCATGTTAAAAGGTATTCAGGAAAGGAATGTTTCTTTAAAAATAGAGAAAAGTCACACAGGAAAATGAGAGAGGGAGAAAGAAAAAGAGCTTCCAAATCTCTTATGAAGGTGAAATGTTCTGGGATTTCTTTGCAGACACTCAATTTCCTTGAGTTTAATACTACTTCCACCACATTAACCAAGGACACAGCAGTATGTCTCAGCTAAAATTATTTGGAAATGTGAATTCCTAAATTCAACTCCAAGTTGGGGAATAAGTATAGAGATAAATAATAAATATGAATATGTGCATATATACACATATATATTTATACATACATATATGCAGAGTATAAAGCATTTGAAATTTTGTCATAAATATAAACATAAATATAACCACAGAGATTAACAACAAATTTAATTTCTAACACTCTGCAGTGTTTCAGATGAACAGAGCATTAAAAAAAAATTGGACCAGGAGTTTGTCTTCTCACAGACAGCATTTGCTACTAAGTACATTTCACAAAATTTGAAAAATTAAAACTAATTTAATTCTGTACTTTAATAATGCAAAAGCACTATTTTTGAATTGCAAATCTCTTGCCTGTTTTTTCTTACTTTACTGATCAAAATAAAATATCATAGTTCTTTTTTCACTAAAAGACGAAAGAGATTTCTAAATTTCATTCTTTCTAATGTACTATCAACAGAATTGCTTTCTAAATTACAGTTACACAACAAAATGCTCTGAAGTCAAAGTACTTTTCAAGTGTCAGCAACAGCATAATTTGAAGTTAATGTAGATGTCCAGACATAATTCACTGACTAAATTTAACTTACAAGACCTTTAGGAACTACAATTCATGAGAAGAATTAAATTTGACTCTGATAGTCAGGCTGACATTGCAGAATATTATTTAAAGTAATTTTATATTTTACTTGTTAAGTTATCCTTTAGCTATAAGAACAATTCTGCAACAAGATATATACACTTTTTAAAGCACAATGATGTTCTAAACATTGAAACAGTACAGAAGACTACAGTTCTAACAATTATTTATTAGTGCCTGATATAAAAATATACCTCAATATATTCATGTTGGATGCATTAATACAGATATATGAATATTAATAATAAATGTGAAAGTTGAGGAATAGTTATTGGAAATTGGCATTTGTCATATTGGAGAAGTACACCTTTTCTTTATGTCCTTACAAACTGGCTAATGTAAAATAGAAATAGGCTATCAAACTGTCAAAAATGCGATTACATTGTAGGTTTAGTAAGAGCAGATTTAATTCCCATCTTCAATGGTGATAGAATAGTTTGGCAACTACCTTTGTAAAACACATTCCTTTGTAAGTGATAATTAGCTTAGAGTCAGTAAAACTTAACCTGCTAGGAAATGTTGGAATTACTAATTACTAGATACCTTTCTGACAGATGAATATTAAGATTTATTTTCCTTTAATTGAGATTATTGTGCTGCTTTTTTTAGTTTAACTTAAAGGAGGTAAGGATGAGTCTGTTTTTTTGCAGACTTATTATGTGTTGATTGCTTTATAAAACAAAAAAATCTTTTGGGGGTTTATACTCTTCTTCCTTGTATCTTCTATAAAAAATACTGGATTACTTTTTCCGTTGGGAATTCAGAATGTTATCTCACCTGATGGCTTTCTCACTTGAGTTTTAACTATGGAATATAAGCCTTTACAGATGTGTAAATATTACACTTCATATTTCCCACTATACAGTGTCACAAGCAAGCACTGAGAGATTTTTCTTTGGCTTCATTATTGGATTTGTGGGGTCAGGTTTTAATAGCAGAGGAGCAACAAGCGTGACTCCTGTGAGAAGCTGCCAGCAGCTTCCCCATGTCCAGCAGAGCCAATCTCAGATGGTTCCAGGATGGATGTGCCACTGGTCAGGGCTGAGCCCATGAGGAATGATAGTAACACCTCTTTGCAAATGTATTTAAGAAGACAAAAGTTATTGGTGAGAACATGTGAGAGGAACAGCCCTGCAGACACCAAGGTCAGTGCATAAGGACAGAGAGGAGGTGCTCCAGGTGCTGGAGCTGAGATTCCCCTGCAGCCCATGGTGAGGACCATGGTGAGGCAGCTGTGCCCCTGCACCTCGTGGAGAACCATGGGGATGCAGAGATCCACCTGCAGCACATGAAGGAGATCCACACTGGATCAGGTGGATGCTTGAAAGGAGGCTGTGATCTGGTGGGAAGTCTGTGCTGGAGCAGGCTCCTGGCAGGGACCTGCAGACCCGTGGAGAGAGGACTCCACACTGGAGTAGGTTTTCTGGTAGGACTTATGACCCTGCAGGTGTCTCACACTGGAATAGGCTGTGCCTGAAGGACTGCACCCTGGGGCAGTGACCCACATGCAGCAGTTTGTGGAGAAGTGTTGCTCTTGAGATGTATTCACATTGGAGATAATTCATGGAGAATTATCTCCCATGGGAGGGACCCCATTCTGGAGTAAGAGAAGGACTCCTCTCCCTGTGCAGCAGCAGAAATAACTTGTGATGAACTGACCATAACCCCTATTCCCATCTCCCTGTGCCACAGGACAGGGAGAAGTGTGGGGGAAGGAATTTTTCAGGTCTTATTTTATTTCTCATTGTCCACTTCTTATTTAGTTAGTAATAAATTCAATTATTATCTCCAACTCTAGTCTGTTTTGCCCATAACAATTTTTGGTGAGTGATCTCTCCCAGTCCTTATCTCAACTCATGAAGCCTCCATTATATTTTTTCTCTCCCCTGTCCAGCTGTGGAGGGGAGTGATAGGGAAGCTTTGGGGGGCGCCTGGCATTCAGCTGAGGCCAACCCAGTACAGCTTCTCTGCATATCTGGAATGAGAAGTCATTGTTTCCTCTCATTACGAGAGTCATTTAGCCTCAGAAAGTTACTGCCAAAATTGGTTTGTGTTTTAAGCCAAAATGAAGGCATTAGCAAATACTTAGTGGTTTTTTTCATATTTTTCAGAATGATAAAATAGAGAAATTTTAAAAAATAATAATAATTAAAAATCTAAATTCGGGCCAAAATCACAGGGAGAAACCTTGAGAAGCTATACAGCTTTTCAATAATTTAGTATTTATATTACAAGTGATCAAACCAAGGGCTATTTGAAGAAAATATATAAGGCGATTTTCTTAAATAAAGAAAATTTTTAAAACCTACAAATAACCTAAATTTATANGTCCTTATCTCAACTCATGAAGCCTCCATTATATTTTTTCTCTCCCCTGTCCAGCTGTGGAGGGGAGTGATAGGGAAGCTTTGGGGGGCGCCTGGCATTCAGCTGAGGCCAACCCAGTACAGCTTCTCTGCATATCTGGAATGAGAAGTCATTGTTTCCTCTCATTACGAGAGTCATTTAGCCTCAGAAAGTTACTGCCAAAATTGGTTTGTGTTTTAAGCCAAAATGAAGGCATTAGCAAATACTTAGTGGTTTTTTTCATATTTTTCAGAATGATAAAATAGAGAAATTTTAAAAAATAATAATAATTAAAAATCTAAATTCGGGCCAAAATCACAGGGAGAAACCTTGAGAAGCTATACAGCTTTTCAATAATTTAGTATTTATATTACAAGTGATCAAACCAAGGGCTATTTGAAGAAAATATATAAGGCGATTTTCTTAAATAAAGAAAATTTTTAAAACCTACAAATAACCTAAATTTATAAGTAATCTCTAAACATATGATGCAATGATGTGGAACAAGAGTTCATTGTTATCAATGTTTGTAATAAAAGAAATATTGTCTATATTCTTCTGTTTCAGCTACCAATGGAAAAATTTGAAAGAGCTGATAAATATATTAAAATAGATTTGGACACATTGTTCGGATTTTCCCCATAAGGTTTGATTTCTCTGCTGCAAAATAAATAATTCAAAATAAATTTCAAAAAAAAATTGTTGTAATAATATATATAAATGTTATTTATATACAAAAAAACCCCCACTGACCTTTGACTGCATGCATTGTTCAGAGTGTGATACATACTATGTAATAGATATTATTAATGGAATAGAGCTCAGTGATCTTCTAACTGAACTCCAGGGAAAACAAGCCTGTACACAGTAGGCTTTTGTGCTATTAATGTGTTATTGAGAAGGACATAGTGCTTCTCCCACAATCTACAAACTATTTTATTGTCAGTGCTGACAATTAGACTGTAACTACCATAAATAGATGTATCTTAATTGCCTGGCTTAATAATATCTTAAGGTACATCCTTAGGTCTCAACATATGTGTATGTATTCAAAGACACAAGGTCTAGCAGCAGACTGCCTTCACCCATCCATGCATACAGTTTTATTTAATAGGTTCTTTCATCAGGGAAGTCCTGAACAAAAGACAAAAAACACGCACCTTTTTTAGTACAAAATCTTTTCAGCCAGGACTGTAGTGTTCATATGGTGTGGGCACATCACCTTGGATCCAGAACATGCATTTTCTCATTAGCTATTCCATCTTTGTAAGTATGGTCCTAAATTCAATAACTCTCACTTGCAGGCCAATTTGTTTTTAACAGCTACTCTCTTTGCAAGACACCTTGTACTGCAGTCATGGGGTTTTATTCATTTGAATCATATGGCTAAATATAATTATAGCTGTCAATTACTTTGTACTTTCAAAAACACAGAAAATGTCTTACATTGTATATAAGGCACCATTAGTGGAATTGTTTCCTTCCTAATTGGCAGAGGTTGGAAGTGTTCTTCAGGCTTTTTGGATTTCTTCTGTGCTTGCCCTCCCCCCATACTTTTCTTCAGAAAAAAAAACACATTAATTTTATCCAATGACATTTATATATAAATACTTCAAAGAGCTGGCAATGCCAACCAGAATATGGACTAAAATAATCTGATGTAAGGCATTAAACCTCCAGAAAACCTCATGTACTTATACAATCCTTGACAAGGTTAACCTTAAACTCTTCCCTAATCTGTGGGAGAGCTTCAACAGAACAGATAAACCACCTCCTCATCAGGACTCACCTACAGCTACCCTGGTTAGGACAGTCTGAAATGTGCCCTCAGTTATAGGAGGCAAATACAGAACTCCGGTACCCTCACTCTGAGCTACAGTGAAGAACAGGAATATGTGTGGGGATGAGGGAGAGGGGAATGGGATTACCTGGACATTCCTCCTTTGCCTCTATGGTTCAAAGAGATAAATTAGCCCTGAATGAATCTTGGAAAGCAAAAGTCAACCTAACCTTCCGCTAATGAAGCAGTACTCCTAAACCTACTGCCTAATTACCTTATATCTCTTAACTTAGACAGAATCTCGCTCCAGGGGCCTTTAAAATACAGTTCTTTCCCTTTATTCCTCAAGCCTGGAGGTGACAGATGTATTTAGCATTTATTAAACCCTAGAAATGAGACATGCACTAGTTGCAGGGAGGTGCGTGTTCTGCCTCCGTTTACACATCAGCACTCCTTTCCCTAAACCCACAGAGGCACCTCCTGGCACCCAGTGGGGCATTTTATGAGCAAGCTTGGAGCTTATCCTTGGTCTCAGAGTTTCCCTGGCTTGCTTCCCAAAGACATTGACAGAAGGCACCTCTCAGTGAATGAACAGAGTGTTTTCAACCTTAGCCAGATTCCTCTACACACTCGATACTTATCGCACCAGCGTTTAGGTGCGTTATTCAACTTTATTTTCAGAGAAATAACTTATTACTGAATTTTTCTCCTTCCATCTCTTCCTGCAGTATGTCTGAATGCCTATTCTGCTTCCAGCAGCAAGGACTCATCAGCTGGCTGGGGCTTTGGAAGGTGGTTGGGTGGGTTTTTTGGTTTGGGTTTTACAATTTTTCCTTCAGTTTTTCATGTCTGAGAGCAGATTTGGGATATATATCTATATTTGCAACATTATGTTGGCTTTCACCAGAACTGTGTCACCAAGCACATATAACTTTGATGATTATTAAATGTTACCAACACCGTCTCAGGAAACAAACATTCCTTGGAGAATATGTTACAACAAACTAACATCCAGATTTCTTTCATAAACCTGTGATTCAATAATAATGATTTTATAGCTCACCTCTGTAATTTTATTTACTTGATATTTTAAAAACATACCTCCTAGAAACTTACCTGGTAGTGATTGCAAAATTGCATTAAAAATTGTAAACAGATGGTTTTCCCAACTTGCTGGCTATCAAATTCATATGTCATCACCTTCTCAGAGGTGGTTAACATAAAACAGAAATGTTCAGCAACCTTTAATAACCATTGGCTCCACAAACTAGATTAAGTTTATGAAGACAGCTTTCATCAGCAAAGTATTTGCAAATATATTCGATTTCTCCAGAGTAATAGCCTCAACTATTGGCAGTGAATTTAAATTAGATTCACAAGATTTTAAGGGAGTCAAAGTGCTTCAGGAAAACATCTTACTTAACGAACAAGAATCTTGCAGTAAAAGATAAAATTAGATTTTTAAATTATTTTTCTTCGTAGAATATTCCTGTAGAATGATTGACTTCACACAGCAATGTCATAGTGACTTCACACAGAGCAGTCATGCACCTCATGACTACTCCCTCAGTTTTACAAAAGAATTTCAATAATCTATTGCAAGTGAATATAAAGTCCCATAACTACTGTAAATTTTTAGTCACTTAAAATACCTGTACGATGCAATTTAGAAGTTACATATTGCAAAATGACAGTTTTCTACAATTATTGAAAAGACTTAATTAATTCCATCTGGATCCTAATTTAAGAATGCATACATCATAGACATTCTGACTGAAAAAAACCCTACATCATTAAGGCTATGAATTAAAGGTATATGAAAAATCCATAGTAAATGTAATTTGGAACAGCTCTATTGCTGAGGTGAGACAGTCTTGCTTCTTAGAGGCAAAAAAGTTCTCTCACTTTTTAAGCTAGGTCAGAGAACACAACTGAAATTCATTCATCTTTTTTTGAGAAATGCAATAGAGGTATTTTCTTCAAGGTATATGACCTCTATAATGTGGCGAGCAACACTGTACTATAGCAAAATGTATTTTAAGAAGTAATTTAAAAAGTAAAATGTAGTGGAAGGTGTCCCTGCCCATGGCAGGGGGGTTGGAACGAGGTGACCTTTAAGGTCCCTTTAAACCCAAACCATTTCATGAATCTGTGATTCTGTGATGATGATAAACTTCTGATCCAGTGTCCCATATATAGGAGTATCAGGCAACCTGAAAAAAATATGGACCTCTAATCTCTCTAAGTGATGTGAAGATCAAAAAGATTTCAAATTAACTATTCTTGGATAAAAGATGAACTTTTATCAAGAACTACTTCAGGAATGTTTTCCAAACTAGTCACATGTTCCAGATAGCAAATCAGTACATAGAATATTGAAGTTCATAGAAAGATAAAAAATAATACTTGCCTAAAAGATCATCGGGAACGGTCTACAAAACTGTTAAGATATACAAGTAAGCATCTGTGTAAGCATTTCTGTGTACAAACCAGACAATCTAGAGGCAATTGATTCACTGGTTTGCACATACTTACTAAAAGAAAGTATAATTTTCTGATTTAACACAACATTTTATTCTCTCTAAGAACAGGGAGAGATACAATATTGTAAATCAAACACTATCTGTCCACAAAAAAAAAAATCTGAATTTCCTATTAGTCAGGTAGCTTACTGAGACTAAATTCTTTTCTCTAATTAAGGAAAAAAAAAAAGATTTTCATTGCAGATAGAATTGAAATTACATGAACATTTTTTTGATTAAATTACTGTAACATAAAAAGTGAGTTAATGAATTAGGAAAACATAGGAAATCACATGAGATGCTAGCCTAAGAATTAAATGGTAATTTAAAAAAGTCAAAAAATAGTCTTGTCTATTGCTAAAGTGGGAGACTAGAGAAGGAATACATAAGAGTATTGATATAATATTTACAAATGTTTATGTGAAGCTACAAAATGAAACTCCAAAATTTTAAAGAAAAATAGATTTGAAAATATTTCAGCTTTTAAATTAAAAAATAAAATAAAATGTTCTTCTCAATGCTTGCATACAGGATAATTTTGCATATACAAGAAGCCGAAAGCAGAACAGAGCAGACCTTCACCAGGACATGTGTTTGCAGTCTTGGGCACCTGCTGTAGTATCTCTGCCCCTCTGCAGTGCCCCAAGCTTAGGATTTAACATCAGTCTGGGAACTCCTCACCTCTCAAAACTTGGGGATAGACTCGGAGGTGCCCCTGAAACAGGCTTAACAGAAGAATCTTGTCATGCAGAACAGCAGGAAGGATGGGAAGAACATTTAGGATCTAGTTTAGGGAGTTCTGAGTTTTGCCTGCCTCTTGATGCCACGACAGAAGGGTGCACTGAGTTCTGATCAACTCTTATCATCAATCTCTCAAGCACTGATGCTCTTCCAGAAGAATCTGATTGTGGATGAAGTGTTGGCAATCAGCTGGGCCACTTGAGGCTGACCATGAATAAAGAGCCACTCCTCTGCAGAACATGAAAACACTTCACAGATGACTTACAATCCATGAGACACATTTTGGGAATCCTTAAATGGAGCTTACACTGCTTTGAATGGATGAAAATAATATAAAGGGACAGTCACAGGAAGTAAAAGTACACCCATGTTCTTTAGAAAAGCACTTTAATTCAACTACTCCAAACCAGTAGATCAGGCAGCATTGCAACTCTTAAATATTTTCATGCTTTTCATTTACACTGAAATCCACTTTGGTAATTAAAACTTATACAATGATTCCAGTGAATCAAGTAGTCATGGTTAAAAAAAAAAAAAAAAAAAAAAAACAAACCCAAAAACCAACTTATTCTAGTTATTTGAGATTAATTTCTTAACTCAAGGCATTAGGTCACTTTTTTGAACCTGAACACCCAGATTAATACTTCAGCGACAGTAAAGCAGACAGTATAAACATGCCCTAGAGCTTTTACCATGAATCAAACTTGGTTTTCTGATCTTACCAGCATGAACAGCTTGTAAATGCTGTTCCCAAGAGACTGTAGCTGTCTTACGGCTGGATAACATTCTGCCTGGAAGCCTCCATCTGGAACTGCTGACAGGGTTTCTTGCCAGTACATTTCTTAAAGCTTAAATATCCATTTAAGTGTGACTGACTAGTTGGGATACAGAATGACCACCAAGATGCCTTCAGAGTACTCTTTTCCATTTTTCTTACTTGGAATAAATAAAATTCTACCTAGTGTTCTCCACAGAGAAATAAAAAGAACAAATTCTGAGCTTTTAGGTTTAGCTTCTCTTTCTTTACTTTCCTTCAAGGTATCAAACTTTGAAAATGTTAAGGGAAGCATCCATCAAGGATAGACAGGAGTTAGAATGATCTCTTCTCCCATTCTAATCTGAGAAAGGACAGGCATCCTATGACCATGATTACACCCTCTGATGAGATGTTTCTCCCACAGGCCATTTATGTTAAGTGAAAGCATTGGAAAACAGAAGTCAAAAAATACTGCATTTCTGTAAACTGGCCAGACATGGAAGCTGGCAAATGAGCCTTAGCCATGAATGCCATCAAAGTGACTATTATATAATCAATAATCATTCAGAAGGAAATGGAAAAATTGTTGAAAGAGTAACAAAGTAGAATGTGTCTGTTCTCTCTGTATGCTTAGATTAAATAAACAATAAATGAAAGGAAATGAAAGAGGATAGTCACAGCGGGTTGTCATTAGAAAGATGTAACTGTTTAGATAGAACACTCTGTTGAAAGATCACAAAATAAAACAGGAGGGTTGGTTGTTTGGGCTTGTTTATTTGCCCAGTTTTTAAAGAATGCCAATCTCTGCATAACAGATGAAAAAGATACCATCAGGCACAGGATTTAAGTGAAGAAATGATCTAAAGGAAAACATCAAATGCTTGGAAATCAACAGAATAAACAAACAGCTGAGTGAAGCTCCGCAGAAAAATACTGACAATGACAGAACAAGAACTGAGAGCAAGACTCACAGTCATGGCCAATAGTCATTTATGGTCAAGCACAAGTGAATGAAAGGACAAGCTGGAAACATGAGGTAAAAAATAAAAGGATACAGTAGTTCCACTACTTGGGCAATAATGAGCATAGGAGGGAAATTACAATAGTAGGAGAAAGTCTATGCTAGAAAAATGCTGGCTTGATTACAAAATCAAATATGCAAATTGAGGAAATCTGATTTACACACAGTCGTCTCTTATATGTCTATACTTCACTGTGTGTATCAGGGACCATATTTAGAAGGAAACCAGCATGGAGAATGATTGAACACTATCAGATTGACTCCAAGAAGTACTTGCTTGGTGCGGCTTTGGCTTTTGTGTATATTTGTGCAAATATACAGAAACTCAAGCAGATTTATTTTTGTAATTTAAATTTTCATGAGGTTGCTTTTCTCACGCAATCTTTGACTACAGTTTTTCCTTTGGTTTTGTTTCTTCCATAAGAAGAAATTATGGAAGCTAGGAAAACACCTAGCTTTTGGGTTTGAGGAAGAAAAAATTGTATCATATAGGTACGTTTTTGTGTATGTATAAACACATACTTGGGCCCTACCATCAGTGTAAAATAAATACATTCTACTTAAGTCACATGCTGGAGTGTTTAATGTTATCAGATTGTTGACCATATGAGATAGGGAATTGTTGAAGGGACAGGAGAAATTGGCAATAAAGAGGAAGAGGCCACTGGAACTACATCAATATGAAGAGACGCAGTTCAGAGGATGACACAAAAACAGGGATTACACATATAACAACTATCCCTTTAAACCTGTTCTGACCACTGAATTCAAAGAATATTGATATAATGCAGTTCCAATTACAGAAAATCTGCCCATCTTGTGGAAATTTAATAGAATAGTTCATCCTCCTTAATCCGTAGAGTACTTACATATTTCTCCCCTCTTCACCTATTTCCTCTGCATTGATTCAGATATTTCTGGTGCTGAGGTGCTCAGAACTGTACACAATAATAGATGTGTAGTCTAGCCAGTGAAATAGGGTCTGTCATCTCTGAACAGTGATGTGATGCCCTTTTTGTGCAGGCAGTATTAATTATAAAATATTTCTCTGAACACTTTCATTCTATCCTACAGCTTAGTGGGAAGAAAGCTCATCCTGCCACTTCGGCATACCACCCCGAATATCACTGCAATCAGTGCAGTGTAAAAAGGAAGGAGCAGCCAACAAGAACTTGAAACATAGGGATATTTTAAAATGTATTTATTAGTACGCTGTTTAATATGCATGTAAGTGGATACAGATGTCAGTTTCTCTGTGCTACATAAATTTGGGTGATGAATATTTTTAATTTTGCTTTTGAAAGCTTTTATTCACAAGATTCCAGATTGTCCCTATATATGGAAATATTAAATGATATTAGGAAATTGTGCAAAGATATCTTTAGTGTGCACAGTTAATATTTCTGTCATGATTAAAACATCTCATTAAAAGTATATAATCAGGTCAGAAAATGGGTGTAAATGTACAATATGTGAATGACTGTCTGGACCCAGTCCACAGCCTATAAAAATTAGTGCAAACAGTACTGTTGCCAACAGAATGTTTAGACTTGTACTTTATGTCATAGTGTTTCATAGGTGCATTAGAAGGTAACTGCTTTTTTGACTACTCAAATAGTGATGCTGTTAAATCCCTATTCCTCTAACAATAAACAGGTATTTGCCTCCACCAATCCTTTCTCTAATTCTCAAAAAAAACCCCAAAAATGAAAACAAAACACACAGATCTCCAAAATCAAGATAATTTGGAGAAATCTTTTAATGTAATATTTGCAATGCTGTTTTGAAATATTCTGGCATATTAAAATGTTTCAAGGTAACCAATAAAAGATTTTTACTGCTTATTTCACTATATAAATTCTCTATTCCTATGAAACTTATTATATAGTTACTGTATTACCTTCTTTGTAATTAATAATTAATTTGAAGCTCCTTTTTTTCCCTCACTTGATTTTAACTACTGATTAGATGACAATTCCAAGCAAATTACTGTTTACTCCACTTTGGAAGAAAACTGCATGTGGAAGATTACTAATCTATAATTTGTGAAAGTTGCCTCAGGAAGTAAGATATGATCCAGTCTATGTGAAGGTGATTCTAAGTCAATTACCAAACACTACCTTCCTAGAAATGAGAAAAACCTAGGTGCATCTACAGGAAAAAAACTTTGAATCAATATACCTAAAGAGAAACTTTCTCTTGTCATGAAGAAGCTTGTTTCAAGTAAATATATTAAAATTTATTGGTGTATATTTCTATGCAAATTCCAGTAGAGTATTATATACCTCTAAGATATTGAAATACAGACTTGTAGAGCTCTGCCAATATATCTCATCTGACTGTATGTCACCTTTAAAAGGTACCGATTCTGCCACAAACTATTTCAAAACCAACTAAAACTTCACAGCTGCTACATCAGACTGTAAGATCTATGAATATATGTATATATTTCTCGATTTTGCATAGGTGGTTTCATTATAGCTATACAGGAAATTTTTTTTCACACCCTTAATTTCTGTTGCTGAAATCACTAACATTCTTAAATCACCCTGCTGTGGTTTTTTCTTTTCTATTTTAAGGTACAAACATTTTCCATAGAATCTAGGAAGTATCTAGAATATTTCTCAGTTAAAATTAAAATAAGGCATTAAAGTCAGTGCTGCAAGATGTTAACAATGTTTAAAACAAAAACTTCCTAAATATGCTCGAATTGGAAATTCTCAGCTTTGGAGATCCTTCTTACAATGAAGTCCGATCAATTCCTGTCTGAGCACGCATCATTATGACTGAAAATGCATACTGACCTGGGGGAAGGTAATTATCTAAACTTTGTAATCAGAAAATGGATCAATTTCTCATTCAGTCTCACCCTGTTACCTAGTACCTGTCTGCTGAGTTGATAAGACATGCAAGACTACAAAGGTGGGCTTTATCACATACTCCAATAACACCTTTTAGGGGTTTATCAAACATGTTATCTTCCCTGGATTAACACAAAGAAAGGGGCATTTTACTTTAACACTATTATTAGTGGTCTGTTATTTACAACATGTGGCATCAGAAAAAACGCAGTTTAAAAATAATAATATTATAAAAGGCCTTATACCAACATTATATGAACTTAGAAAGTTGTTGGACAAGGGAGCTCTGTGATTTATGACTTTCCACACACACCATTTTAGTTACAAAACATGAATGACATTTTGTATTAAATTCTAACATAATCTTGTATGGATTATAGATTTTTCCCATGTATTTGATCCTTTCAAATTTGGAAATAACTGCATCTGAAATACACCCACACTCTTTGGCAGCTTTTCCCATGCAAATTTATAGCCAGAAATATGTCTGAAAATTCTGCATATGTAGAAATACTGTGTTTAGCTTGTAAGTCTTTCCATCTCAAAGGAGCTCCATGGAAGGATCACACCTGTATTCTTTATTACAATGTAATAAATGAGAAACTCAAAGGACTCCAGAGAAATCAGTCAAAGTAATTTATATAGTTATTCTCAACTTATTTTTAAGTGTCTAAAGCAGTTATTGTGAAATATTCTAAGTGCAAATGCCAGGCAGAAGACTCTCTACAGAAAGCCAATAAATATTAAATAAATAGTCTCTATCACTTTTACAGCATCATCTACTTGTAGAAACCACTGTCTTGCTGTTAGAGACATTTCATTTTCTGCTCTGCAAAATTTGTTCAAACATATTGAGTAAAACCATACAACTTCTGGTTTTGCAAAAAACAGTTGATGTTAGTAGGTTCCATCTGCTTCCATGGAAAATAATCAACCCTTTAAATAATTTCCTTACATGTCTTCAGACATTATAGCAACACACAAACAAGCATTATATTTATTTATTCTATTTCCCTTAATTCCTTCATGCATTTTGTTTCATTTTTTAAAAATGTAACTGTTCTATATTACCTCCTTGAAATGAGCTTGATGGTTTAAAAATATTTAACTCTCAGTACAGTAAAGTACAGATGATTACCATTAAATCCATTCTTTTAATAGTTGTTCTATGTATAGATAATTGATTTAAAGGAACCTCTTGGGACAATCAAAGTGTAATTTTCAGTAAAACTTCCCATCAATATTAAATAGTAATTACTCCATAGTATTAGAGTTGCTTTTTTTTTTTCTTAAAATTCCCCAATTGACACCTAAATTGGACTGAATATGCCTCATTCCTATCGAATCTTCTAAGTCTGGCATATCCTCAAGTGCACTCTACAGCTGTCAGGATTTTTACAGATTTCCTGAGAACAATTTTGCTAATTTTTTTGGTACTTCTGGATGTGGGTTTTTTCAAGCATAATATTTGTTAGTTAATATCCAGGCGCAGTAGTCTCAACTTAAGGATTTTCAACTAAATAAATTGAACTGTATGGGAGGGAAGTAGTCTTTAGCATCAGCTATTATTTATAAATTTATTGTCAGGTATTGTAGGAGACTTAAGCATTTATGAATCAAAACCCTACATTGGTAGTGAAACTTGAAAACAAAAGACACAAGTGTGCTCTTGCATCAAAGAGATACTTAAGAATTAAATGCAGATTTTATTTATTGCTGTCTCTGCTAACATACAGCAATAAAAGTAAATTTCTACACAGAGAAATGTTGTATTTATTGCCTTTAAAGACTAACACCCGAATTACATTTATCCCTGTCTTCAAGCACCTGCATTTCCAAGGCAGAAGCTTAGACTCTGTAACTCACTAGTAGACATGGACGTTTATCTCCAAAGGACAAATTGAAAATAATGACTGAACAAGTAGCCTTTCTGGATGTTTCTGGACTGTTGCCTGCATCTTGTGTGCTGTGTAAGATTACTGAGGGGGTGAGTCAACATGAGGCTTTTTGGACCAGGCCACACCTTGCCCATGAGTGTCTGAGAGTGATCAACAGCTCGTCACTAGAAAGCAGTTAAAGAGCAGGACAAATTGAAAGTAGCACTTCCATATTTAATTCCTCCAGTCATTTGTTTCTCCAGAACGTTTGCAGCTAGAAGTAATATCTTTCTATTTGTTTGTATCATTTGTATGTAGAGTTTTTGAACCCTGTAGGATTTTGGCATCCCTTGTATCCTGTGACCATGAGTTACAGAGTTTAACTGTGCACACCTTGAGAAGTGACATTTTTTTGAGGGACTGAACTTGCCACCAATGTATTTCAGTGATATACAGGTGTGTGTCTGTATTGACGTTTCAGCTTGGATCAGAAGTGTGCTTCTGAAGCAAATCTGATCATTCACACTCACCAGGCTTGGATTCGACACGGCAGGGAGGACTCAGTGCACTGCTGTATTGCTTTGGGGCAGAACTGAAGTGGAAGATGAGCCCTGTGAGGGCACTGAACATGTTCCACCCACAAAGCAGCTTCTCCATCAGCTCACAGGACCCGGCAAGAGCTGCGCTTCTACTATGCCACGTTACTCGCTAATTTAAACATAGCTTACTTTACCTGGGGAATTGTGGAACAGAATTATTTTCCATCCTCTTTTAGGAAGTCTTCCTACATTTTGCAGCTAAATACAGCAGTGCTTTTATCAGATCACAGGTTACTACAATCTGTCTTTCTGTACACCAGTTTGGTTCCCTCCCTGAGAATTAAACAGTATTTCCTGCCAGGAGGAGCATCTCAAAAGTCCATGTATGCCCAGAATAAAGGACAACATCAGACATTTACTTTCCCTTTTTCTTCCCTTAGGGAGAAAAAGAGAACAGTATTACTGCTACTTTTGTACTGAAAGTCACAGCTGGATTGGCTTATAACTCAGGGGTCCAACCATAGTAACAGTTCCACTGCAATGACTGTTTGGATATGGTGTCCAAGACTTTTTGACACCTATGACATGCTCTAGAGCTTGGTTGTTTTTTTTTTTTTTTTAATGTAACTTTAGAGATAAGACAGAGCAAATTGCAAGATTGCATGATATCTCACTACAAGGATGCCTGTGATTTCTTAGAAAAGGAACTGGCTGCTGAATAGTTGAAAAATTCTTACAGGTGTACTACATTATTTGGGCAAGATTATGTACATTTTTAAGGAAAAAAGAAGTAAAACCCCCACAGTCTTCTAAAACACCATTTGATGAGTTTAATCTCTTTCAGCAATAACCAAATAGTCATCTTCCATTCTTTCAATATTGACATCACACATCACAGAATGGTGCAGACAATGCTAAAAATTTTCATGTATATTTTCACTTCTTCAGTGATGTCATTCAGAAATTTCATCCTTCACTCAGGACTAAGGAAGACAAAATTTTGAGAATTTTCAGATATATTAGGATGGTCAAGGTGAAATATGAGTAATGAATTCAGTAGCAAGTTGTTCACTTGACCAGTCCCTACAAATACATAGAAAAGACATTGTCGTATTTCTTCTATTTTTAAGCAATTCATCAGGAGTAGAAAGTTAAATAAAGGGAGAGATGCCAAAAACATTTGTTGGCGTTCAGCCTGCCATTGCTTGCAAAAGGAAATTAAGCCAGATCACTTAATAGTAAGGTGATACAGGCCTGCTAAATGTAAATACTACTATGAGTGGTAATCTTTCCTCTGAACGATCAGAGTATTAGTTTCTACTTGGATTTTGTGTGGGTTTTTGTTTCTTTTGGTGGGTTTGCCTTTTCTTTTGTTGTTGGTTTTTGTTGCTGGTTTGGGGGTTGGTTTGTTTGTTTTTGTTTTCTGTTTCTGTTGTTTTTCTGTTTGGGTTTTGTTTGTGGGGTTTTCTTTGTTTTGGTTGGGTTTTTCCCTGGTGTAAATATTTTGACATATACACAGATCTTTTAGAGTTCTTTTTACCCCTGACATCAGGTACAAAGGAGATTGTGTTAATGTAAAAGATTGGAGGAGAGAAACAAAAAAAAAGGCAAAAGCTATAGGTCAAGATAAAAAAATTTTCATTAGACAGAAAAATGAAAGGAAAATAATAATAATGATAAAAGAATATACAAGTGATGCACATTGCTCAGCCTGTCTCCAAAGAGGAGGCTGCCACCCCCAGACCAACTGCCCTCAGTTTTACTGTTCAGCATGTTCAGTGTGGTGCCATTTGTTTTGAGAAATCCCTCTGGTCAGCTGAGATCAGCTGACCCAGCTGCATCCTCTCCCATCATCCTGTACACCCCTGGTCTCTTTGCTGACAGGGAAGTAGGAAAAGCTGGAAAGTCCTTGCATCCGTGTCAGCCCTGCTCAGCAACAACTAAAACATCAGTGTTATCAGCACTGTTCTCATCCTAAATCCAAAACACAGCACTGCACCATCTACTAGGAAGAAATTGACTCGATCCCAGCTGAAACCAGAACAGCAAGTGATGCCTCAAGAGGCATAAAATCACCTCTCTACCTTACTGCATATTTCCAGTCTCTTTATTCCTACAGACTCAGCCACACAAATGGACTTCTTCATGGTAAGATTTGGATTGATGTACCTAAACCACATATGAGTAACTGAACCTCCCTGAATTTGGGGCATTTGGGGCCAAATGAACTGAAAAAAGCACGATCTGTGATATGTGGAAATTGCTGGTGCTCAGTCTGTGCATATGTAAAAGCAGAGAATGAACTGCTAAGAGAACATACATACATAAGTTGCCCTCATGTTAGATGAGGGAGACGAAAATGAAAAATGGATGAGAAGAAAGTTAAGTTTGTGATTAAGCCCAACAGAGGCTATCAGAATATGAGACAAAGTGACAAGAAGAAAAGAAGGAAGAAAATAAAAATTCAGGAGATGGAGGAGGAAAGAGTGTGAAGCAAGAAATTCTGCACTAGCTGAGATGTCAAGTTACAATGGAAAAAAAAATAATTACATCCCACACTTTGAAGTTAGAATACCAAAATAGCTTATACAGAAGAACTGGGAGATGAGAAAAATATTTCAGTGACCAGATATTTCTTAAGAATATTTTATGATATGAACCAAATTTAGAATTTTGACAGGATTTTTATACTACATAATTGTTCGTTTTCCTTATTAAGCTCTTGTTCTCAAAACGCTAAAGTAAATGGAGTATTTCACCTTACCTTTTTCTACCTTCCTATTAATTTCCTGAGAAATTAAAAAAGGCCAGGAGCATAATCACCTTTAGATGATATGCAGAAATCACACTCTTACTTGGTTTCCTTTTATGGTGGTAGAACACACTGTTCTGTGGTTCTGAGGATCAACACTAGTCTTTCCGCCGATGATCACCAGTTGGCATCTGTATTTGCATTAAGTAAAGGACTAGCCAGTCCAACAACCTTGGAGAAAATCTGCCTCTGTATCCTGGGACATTCTGTTACAGTCCATATCCCACAGGAGGTTGAGGTACTGTTTAGATAGTTTGTACCCCAAACCCTATCACACAACAGACACATAGATAGGCGATAATCCTCCTAAAGCCAGATAACATCATCTTTAAAAATGTAACATCTTCAATGTTTCATTATATTAGGCTTATTAGCAAGCCAAAAAACATTGCCTGTTCAGGTTGTAGCTTAATTCCCCTGTGCAGTTCTGGATCTCTCACTACAAGAAAGACATTGAGGTGCTGGAGCGAGTCCAAAGAAGGGCAACAGAGCTGGTGAAGGGTTTGGAGCACAAGTCTGATGAAGAGTAGCTAAAGGAGCTGGAGGTGTTCAGCCTGGAAAAGAGGAGGCTCAGGGGAGACCTTACCACTCTCTACAACTGCCTGAAAGGAGGTTGAAACCATGTGGGGGTCAGCCTCTTCTCCCAGGCAACCATCAACAGGATGAAAGGAAATGGCCTATAGTTGTAATAGAGGAGGTTTAGATTTATTATTAGGAAAAATTTCCTCATTAAAAGAGTTGTCAGGCATTGGAACAGGCTGTGCAGATGAGTGGTAGAATCACCATGCCTGGAGGTAAGTAAAAAAACATGTGGCTGTTGCACCTGGGGATATGGATTAATGCTGAACACGGCAGGTGGACTTGATGATCTCCGATGATCTTTTCCAATGTGAATGAGTCCATGATTCTCTGATTACCAGATACTGTCTCTGACAATGTGAGACTTTTAAGTGCATCCTATTTCCCTGTTTGTATCCTTTTGATGTTAGTTTTCTAACATTCAAGTTTTATATATTTTTGTTTCTTTCCTCTCCCCTGATAAAATGACATGATTTCTTAGAAGTTATACATTCACGTACATATGGTAACGTGACAGGAAGTGATATCAACATTTTTGTCAACATTGAGAAAGATACACATTATTCTAATGTTTAGTATTAAGTATTTTTGAAAGAAGCAACTAAATAGTTGCTTTTTTAGTTTTGTGAAAGAATTGACAAATCAATGTTTTTCTTTCATTTGCCATTCTAAATATATTAAAAAAGCATTTTGATACTTTTTAATTCAAAATCTTAAATTTTTAACTTTAAATACAAAATAATGAAGTTATATTTCAGCTTTTGAGTATAAATCGCTTCACCTGAAAATCACTACTTAAGTCTGCATTTTTAAAGTGATTTAGTTTTGAGTACCATTTCCCAGTGTTTACTCTTTCTTGCAGAGATTTTTGAAGAGCATGTTGATTAGATGAACCTTTCACTTGTCTTAAATATTTTCTCCTGTGTTATTAAATAGAAAGTACCATATTCAGTGTTATAAATATTCAGGAAAGATAACAGATTGCTTGATACTTCATTCCATAAAATATTACCTTTTACAGAATATTTCTCTACAGACATGGAAACTATTTAGATACAAAGAATGGACTCAATAGTCTTAAAATTGCAGGAAACTTTTAAGTTATTTCTTGAAATTACATTATTTTCACACATAGATATCTTAATTTATAGTCTTACTTTTAAAATTAAACTACATATGAAGAATTAATTTTAGGATCTTTCCACAGCTGTGTTACAGTAGATTGTTCCATGATCTACCAATCAACCAGACATTCAGAGAGCCTTTCTAGTAGTGTTTGCTATAGCCCAGGGAATTGAATGTATGTTGCTATCACTGTATTAAAGTATCTCCTTTGGACTACCTGTAATCTCTTTTCTGGCTCATTCTTTGCTAGAGGCATATAAAATGTTTTCTAATTGAACTAGTCAAAATGCCCTCAAAACTCTTAGTGAAAAAATCTGGCTCATGTGGCCAAACACATTTCTGAACTACAAGTAACTGATTAAAGAGACTTTGTTCTCACACTACAACCACATTCTAATACTTTGTCATAGCTTAAACATTTGTAATATGCTAAATTCCTCTCACAAAAATCCATTTCCATGCATTCATTTTATTTTATAAGATTCAGGGATTAACACAAAATACGTGGCAAATCTTAAGGATTGAGAGAGAAATTATAGAAGTCATGGACAAAGAGACAATTAAGTTATGCCAATAATCATCCTTCTAGGAGTAAAAATATCAATGTCATATTTGGTTATATGCTCATCTCATTCCATGATACATTCTATACTTGATATAAAAGAGAAATCATCATTTGAATGTACTGTTATCTTTTATAGTGCCCTGTGGAAACCTGTTTTGATTAGATGCAATATATTTGCAATTTTAAGCGCTTTTACGCATTTTTGCCAAAAAAAGACTATACAGAAGAATAAGAACTTTGATGAATCTCACGATTTATAATCCTTTAGTAACTAGAATACTGACCACTTTTTAAAGTTCATACTGAATTTTTTTTTTTTTATTACAACTGTAGCTCTATTAGAAAAATGTTTGAAATAGACATGAAAATGTAACTGTTCTGTAAAGGAGAAACAGTAATATGCTGGCCAGGTTGTTCAAATATTTATAAAATAAATTGTAAAGAAAAAAAATCAACCTAAGTACAATAATAGCAGTTGCTTGAGAGACTCAAACATTCTATTACAGAAAATGAGAGGAACAGAGTCTAGTGATTAAAATTAATTAGCTAATTTTGTATTTCTCATGCATTCCCCAGTCCTTGAAATTGCAATAAAAGAAATTGACACCAATAACCTTGCTATTCAATTTTATATGCCCAAGAAATACTTAGGGTAAAAATTATCCAAACATGAGACTCGTGAGTTACTTATTCTGTTTGTTAATTGATGAGGCTTTTGAAACTGTAGCAATCTTGTGAGAGTTTAGACATTCCACTGGTATTTTCCTTTTACATTTCCAATCTCACACTTTGATAGAAATACTTTGTTTCGAAAGACAGATGTGTTATGTTAACAACTCAGATAAAGAGCCCAGGTGTTTTGAAATACTATTTAAAAAATATATATAGATTTGAAATGCAAAAAGCAGCAGCCCACAGTTTCCAGAAAAAATAGAAATAACAGACAGGGCTCCACAGAGAAATTCAAAATCTGGTTCCTTATTTTTGGATTGCATATTGTTGCAGTGAAATTCCTCTGCATGAAATCAATAAGCATGTATTGTTAAATGAATTTTCCCATGCTCAGTCAAAAATATTGATTTTTTTAAGTCTAATTTTCCTTTTATATGAATATATGTAGTAATTCTGTCTAATTGTATCAATCAAGAGCAAGCCACATTTGGTACTCCATAATTTACTCTCTATTATATGCCAGTGTTTATCTATAAAGTGATATTTCATGATATGTAATTAGGGAGAGCATAAACAAAACATCAAAACACAGCAGTTTAAAGCTGTACCGTTAGGTATAGCACGCCTTGTGTTGAACAACATGAACAGTACTCCATTCAGAGAGCAGCAGATAAGCACAGTAAACTGAAGCCTTTTTTGTAAGATTGTATGTATCAGTTTATAATAACATTCCTCTCCTGTAAAAAGGAGGTAGGCATGCCTAACAACCATTGCTAATAATATCGAGATGTATATATTAAAAAAAATCTCATGTAAACATGCAGGTTTCAAAGTATACATCACAATAACTGTGGACATAAGTTTAATTGTAAATTTAAGTATTTCTCCTTGTATTCCCCTTCCCCATATTTTCAATAATCAAACCAAATAGTAACAACAACTACAAACAAAAAAAAAAAGATAAATTAATAAGTTGAAATGGTGCTTATTAGATTTCTGGTTAAATTCACAATAATTCCTTGGGTTTTAAGATGACTTGATTCTTTAATTAAGTCAGAATTCAATTCTTACTTCTAAATTGAACTGCGAAAAATGCAAGAGTTATACATAATTTAATCACCTATTACTTTATTTCTATTCAAAGCTGTTCTTCATTAACAGCTCAGCTATTGAATTAACCAGCATGGGATAACCCAAAAATATGCATATTGAATCTGTCATTTCATCCAAAATAATTCTCCTTGACCTCAGAAGAAGGCCTGTAGTGCTTAAATCATACTGGAAAATAATCTGATCCATAAAACCTATTTATTTTGTTCTTATGTATTTCCAGTTGAGAAGTGATTTATAACTAGCTTAAGAACAGGTCTGGATTGTTTTAAGAGACAGTTTAGGAGAACCAGTTATAAACTGTAGTCATTTCATACTCCAGTTGAAACACACAGGTAAAACTAAGGACTGCTTTGGAAGAATTCTCATGCAATAGCTATTAATTTCTTTAATAGAGATATTAATTACTTCTTCGCAATTTCTCAGGATAAAATGACATTCAAATAATACATGACTAATATATACCAAGGGAAGTATTAAAAGAATGAAACACCCATGTATTTAATTCTCTTCAGTATAAAAACCATTTCTTAATACTGTACATGAAAATAATTTTCCTTCAGGGGTAAGGGATTTAAGTTTTTTGTTCAGTCTGTGTGCATTTACTCATCTGAGGATAATAAATTTTCCCTGTATATTAACTGAAAAAGGATTCTTCACCTGGGAAAAAAAGAAGTGTCATTTATGACTGATAAACTCATTTAACTTTTTTCCTCCTCTTCCCACGTTTTTTTCTTTTTGTAGGTAGTTTTAGAAAAAGACAATCAGATTTGAAAAGTATATGAAGTGAAGGAAAGATTTTATATTATTGAGAGGACACCACATGCCTTAATCTCTTATGCCACAACTATAAATGAGTTCTGAGTGATCCATAGGGATCCCAGTGCAGTTGCTGATGCGTGGTCTGATTTTATGCTTTGTGGACAAAAAAAGTCACTCCCAAAATTTGTATCAATGGTATCTTATGGTAATTTACACTCTACATAAAGTAAGAGTATACATCTGAATTACTTTTTAAGTAATTATAAACTAAAATTAATAAACGAAATAATGTATTTTCTGAAGACAGGATTCAAAAGCTTATTTAAGCAGACCTTCAGCTACCTGAAAAAACATCAAAGTAACTGGAATGTTATTAAAATGTTTATATGTTTCACTCTTGGCAAAAATCAGAGTAAGGTAACATAAACTAGATGTTCCTCCCCCATAGGACCCAATGAGAAAGGACTTGTAACTTATCTGAATGTTTATTGAAGATATTTATGAAACTAATTATGAACTTTTCAACTTTTAATTAGTTTTGATTAGCTATGTAACTAATCAGCTTTTAAAAAAATTTAATGGGTCAACACAAGGCTACCTCAATATAGCAGAAGGAAAGAGGAGCAGGACTGATCACTTCCATTATATGAGTAGTTAGAAATGCTTTTGGTTTTCAGTTGTCAAGAACTGTCACAAAGAGTAAAAAAGTTCAACATGAAACATTGTTCCTGCACAGAGCCAAGGTGAAGAAGAATGAAGTGTGACTGAAATGAGACTTGACACACAAATCACAATATTAGCAGAATATATGCTCTACACTTTAGTTACACAGTCACGCTTCCAGCAGTTAATGCTCATTGCAGTCTGCTGAGTGCTCAGGGGTCAAGGAATGAAATTAGTGCTCAGAAAGTGTGGCTGACTGAATGACTTTTGGAAGACCACGATAGTCCTAAATTCACAGAATGTCATTTTTGCTCCACCAACACAAGCAAGCAAGAATTCCCTGGATAAGAAATCCATTAGAGTTCAGTTGGGTTTAGCCATCTGTTTCTCTATGACTTCTAGTGACTTTTGTCCCCTGACAGTGAGCATCTCACATGCATAGTTTTTCCATAAAACTACCTGGCTTTTCATTAATTAGTTTTTACCTACTCATGTGTTTTCCTGTGGAACCATTGTTTATAAGAAATTAATTCCATATACATGGCTCTCTACCTATGCTTTAATCTGCTGCTGAATTTAATTTTTAAACTGGCTTGGACAGATGTTTCAAGTTTTCCAATACATTGAGAGATAATATTAAGACATTCAGATTTCCCAGTCATTTTTGATAACCATGGGGTATGATGTCTGCAAACAGGAATGTGCCGGAAATATTTTCATTTCTCAAGTCATACACCAAAGAGATACACACTTGGATCTCCAATGCATGCAGAATTAATCAGGTTTCTTTATAACTTGCCCAACATCACTAGGAGTGATATAATAATCTTTGCAAGTTCATTACTTTTCCACAGAATTCAGAAAATGATGCTATAAATAACGCACAATAATATTAAAACTTCATTCTTTTCATGGCTAATAACAAAAAGGGTCTATTTCCTAGAAGTAAGTAAATATCCTAACTGTGACAAGCTGAAAAAGACTGTTAAAAGATGTCACTTCAGAGGCACATTTCACACTTGACAGCTTATTTAATTGATTTAAGCTGTGATCATCACTGACTAAAAGTATTTAATAGGATATTTCAAAGAAAAGAAATTATTTCAGTTGAGAGAGATATATTCAGTGAAAATTTCTATCTTTCTATTATTTTTTATTCTCCTGCCTTTAATTTTCAATCCCTTATCTAAAAATTATTAAACCATTTATTGGAATTGTTTTTTTTTCTTTTTACAAAGAAACTATTAAGGAACAGTTCACTTGTTTAAAATGCTTTTTAAAAACATTTATAAAAAACTAAGGCATTTATAAAATTAATTTCTCAGGATTGAATACAAATTACTCAGCTTCAGTACTAAGGGTCACCTTTGTTTCCTTTTTCTACAATATGTGTAAATGCTACTGGAAAAAAAAAAAAGGAAATAAATTATATAGTGTTATATAATGTTCAAGAGGAATTAGGAATAACTTATTTTGTTTCATCAGAAATTAATGGAAAAATCTCCAATAACCTAAGTGATATATGGCTCCCTGCTTTGTTTTTAGCCACAGTTCTGCTACAGGAGGAAATTTACGAATCAAATCCCATCAAATATAATGAAAGAAAGAAAAGAAAGAAAAAGAGAGAAAGAGAGAAAGAAAGAGGGAGAAGGAGAGAGAAAGAAAGGAGAAAGAAAGGAAAAAGAAAGGAAAAAGAAAAGAAAAAGAAAGAAAGAAAGNTTTTAATATCAACTTCCAAAATCCTGTTACCTTGTCAGCTGTCAGCAATGTCAAAAATATGAAATAAACTGAAGGAAGACAGATATATTTCTAAAAATTTTACTACTGACAAAATATTCATCTTTCTTAATATATAAATAGAAACAAATGTGCAATGACAGCACTGAAAAGACTGCATCTAGTTCACACACACTTATTTTTAGGAACATGGAACACTGCTAAGTTTTAACATTGCTAAGCTTTAACACTTATAAATGCAAATTAGTTTCTTCACAGGGAACCTACTGTGTGCATGCAATGTTTGCAGACTTTTTCCATTCCATAAAATACTGGATAATTAACTACCACAATTAGTTTAAAAGTTATCAGCCTGATGGTATAATTTAGTGACCTAAGCAAAGCACAGGAAAGAATACTTGTCCCAAATGAAATCTTTCAATATCAAAATGCATCACTTTATTATTATCAACAAAGAATAATCTGAGAATTCTCTTTCCCTCCCAGTGGCTGGCAGTGCTGTTGGTTACGATGTGCTGGTGAAGAGAGGCATTCAAGCACCACCTGCAGTTTCATTAGGCTGACGTGGGAGTGGACACTGAAGTAGGACAGGGGCCTCACGTGCCCTGCTTTCCTTGACCCCACTACTCAGCTCCCTTAGGGGACCTCGTGCAGGTTCCCAGCACCCACCAGCAAGGCAGGCCTTCCCAAATGGCCTCCTCCACCAGCTTCCTCCAGGGCTCACTCCTGTGTCCTCTTGTCCTCTGTAAGGCTTCCAAGGAGACGCCGTGTTCTGCAAAGTCTCTGTGTTGCATTGCCCACAGGCTGGATCCATATGCACAACATAAACTGCAATGCCAATAGGCTCTTCAGAACTTTACGGCCCCCTTTAGTATCCCCAAAAGCACCAAAATGACCACAGCATTTGTTGTTTTTTAAAAGAACCACTTTACTCCCACAACTGCCTAGAGTATTATCAGTGACTTTAAGTATTTTTATGAGAAGGTGAAATGTGTCTTTTTTTCCCCTATTTTCTTTATTTCTAGACTACCCTTCCCAGCACTTGATTATTCAGAAACTTTTACAAGAAAGTCATGAATCCTGTCAAGTCAAAAGGAAAGCATGTTTAGCTAAAACAAGATAATAGATTAGTTCAATCCTAGTTTTTTAGGAATCTGGCATTTTATTCATATATATAAATAATGCTCCCCCCCCCCCATCCCCCATCAAAGTTCTTCCTGTTCTCAATCTGAATGCTTGGGGGGGGGGAATTATGGTCAAGTAATTTTAATCTGATAGAAACCACGATTTCATAATTGGTGAGAGGGTGTGCACAGATCTCTTCCAGGAAACGTTCACATTCCCTAAATTTGTATGTTGAAAAGGAGACGAGCCACAAGCACAGACTTCAGCAGAAAAGATGTTAAAAAGACGGCAGAATGCTCTGATCAGCCTCATTTCTTGGGCAGACTTAGTGGACTCCCAGTTTACAATATGAACCACAAACTGGTTGGCAAAAGCAAGGTAAGAGTTTCAAATTTCTCTCCATTCACACAGTAATTTTAGCAACCTCCAGAAGGATCCTCTGAAAAAAAACTGCAGCACGAAAGCATTCCTGAAAAAGCATAAGTGTATCTGTCTGGAGCTTTCACCACCAAGAGCTGCACAGAAAAGGAAGCTGGGCAGAAAAATGAAATACAAATATGTTGGCTTGCTCAGTTAAGCAAGATGGTAAATCCATCTGTGATTACAAACAACATAAACAAAGCCATTGGAAGGATTTTTGGGGCTGCTATGGTGAAAATTAACTCCATCTTAGCTAGGCCCAGTACACTTTTCTCACAGCCACTCACTCACAAGGTGACAAGTTACACTGCAGCTGCTAACATGGTCTGGCAGCCAGATATATTTTGGTACTGCTAATAAATAAACTATGACTGCCTAATGTCCAATCTATTCAGCGCTATCAAATGATCTAAACTAGAACTGAGAGAGACGATTCAGAGTAGTACATGATTGTTTACATGGTTTCAGTCAAACACAAGGTTGGCCTGAAGAGAAATGCTTATGCATATAGGATGGGAGCATGATTAATCCATGGTGGTCTGGAGACACAAGAAGAAAACCGATTTTTATTAGTCCAACTTGCTATGTATGTCCTCATCACATGTAGGGACAGCGAAACATATGTTTCAGACCAATTCAGAAATGTTCTTGTGTGCAAATCTTGGTATTTCAGAGTCACCACTCAGATCAGGCAGGAATGTATGAGGGCTATAGTAAGATGTAGAGAGAGGTAAAAAGGACCAGCATCTGCATGCGGAGAATAACTGTGAGCTTAATGTATCATGGTAAGAAACCAACACCAACCAGAACATCTCTTTGGCTCCAACTACTTGGTATGTGTTAGCAGATAAAGTGGAAGAACTTTGTGAACATAAAGCTTAGACCTTGGAATATTCAGTGTAACCTAGAAAGCTGATTATTTCTAGCTCTGGACATATTTAAGTGCCTAATATTTGAAAGTTGAGAGCTGGCAAACTCTTGCAAGCAGTGTAAGCTTTTTAGCTTGATACTTATGTCTATCACTGCTTCTGATTTTGAGATACATGTCCTAATCAACAACACTCAAACATTTAATGAGGTTAGAAAGATGGGTAAACACTGAGAACTTCAGATAAGGTGGGCAGTATGTGCCTTAAGAGTAAAGAAGGTATGCTCTTCACTAGAGGTGACTGGTTGCTGGTAGGTGATAAGAAATTATTTAATCCTTTCCTCTCATCCCATCATGCAGATGTCTAGAATCTCATACTTCCTATAACTGTCAGTACAAAAGCAAATTATTTGTCATTTTTATGACAAGTCGTAATATATAAAGTTTATTCTGAAAAGCAGAAGCCATCCATTGAGGATGGATAATAAAAACTATTTAGAAGACTAGGGGGAAGGTCATGTCTGTGGCTGATGTTGCAGCAAGTGTGACATGTTAAAGAACAATTTTTACATTTCTAGATTTCTTTGGAGAGAAGTTTTAGCAGCCAAAAGGAGACAGACAAAATGGTAGGGTGATCAGCACGGGTTTTAGTTGTCTCTTGAAAATATTTTGAACAAAGAATCTGCTACAGGAAACTTCTTTCAAAAAAACATAGCACACTCGTGTTTCTTCTCTCTCCTAAATTAATAATTGTTATTGAACCATGCCTTTAAGAAAATATTTCAGGACAAAATCTGTACCCATAATACATGCTTGTTTCTGTCAGAATTTAAGAAGCTATTCACTGGATGAAGATCTATAAACACGAAATTTAGAATCCTATAAAAAGTTGTTTGAATAAACTGCTACATTCTAGATTCCTGTTATAAAACTGATTTGCAGGAGAAGAAACTCACACTTGCCATCTCACCCTTGCTTAAACTTAGAAGAGCTTGAAATTACAAGCAATATTAGAGAAAAGTCATGAATACTGAGAAAAAAGTTAGTAAAATGTAATAATATTTCATTTGGTTTACACTAGAAGCAGCAAAAAGAATGTTTTAGTTTTATTTGTTTAGAAAGTTGCTTTATGTAAAACTAAGGAAAAAGCCTTTATAGGCATTATCATTTTGAAATATTAAATTAGTTCTGGAAACAGTAGATTGCTAGAATTCCCCAAAGCACATAGGGCTACATCATCTTCAAAAAGAAAATTGATAATTCAAGAATTATTTGACAGGACAGCATTTTCTGTGAAATTATGTTACAAAGCTTATAAGGTTAAAAAAATTTTTAAAGAGAACATCAGCTAATACCCCATATCTCACACTGGCTTAGCCTTAATTCCAAGGTATATGTTAGATGTGATTGCCAAGGCAGATATAATTCTATTAGTTGTTACTCTAAAGAAGAGAAAATTCTTTTCTTAGTAGCTCAGGTCCTTAGTTAAGATTGGGTTTATTAAAATTTATTCACCCAACTTAACTCCTACTCTGATAAAAGAACAAACTCTTAAGCTGAAGTTTTCTGTTTACACAACACCTTTAGCAGTCCCTGTGCTCCCTGGAAGCATCCTGAGAGCCATTGCAAGATGCAGCTAAGTTTCACTTACTGAAATTGCTGACTACAATGTCCATGGTATCCCAGATGTCCATCTATTACAGTGTACCTGATCTGTACCACCAAATTAAACTCTGGAGCTGTGGTTTGCTTTTTCACATCAGCATTGGGATGCTTCATCCAAGAGTAAAATTAATCTGTTCCCTTGTCTAGAAGGGATGAGAACTTGGCATATGCTTTGACAGTTCTTAGTCAAGGTTAATGGAGTCTCTGCAGGAGCCTGAATGTTAATATGGTTTTTATGATCATCGTTGTATTAATATCCTTATTTTTTCCTTGTACATAACAAACTAATTAAACACTGTGCACTACTGAGTCTCTGTTCTTGTTACTGTGATAAAAGGCACCATAATGACTTTTGTTGTAGGCTCTTTATAATTATTACAGCTCCTTATCTATACAGCTATACTTCTTTAGAACATGTACAATCAGACTGTCAATTTTACCAGGTCACCTAAAGGGTGTAATATAATGTTACATTTGGAATAAAGCACCTTTGCACCCCCATTTAAGGACTATTACATTACCAAGAGAAAGGGAAAAAGAAATAATGAGAACCTGAACTATAGTGTTAGTTTAAACTAGAACAGAACAGCTATGTCTGAAATATACTATTTACAAAAAATATTAAGCATAAAATCACTGGTTTTCCAGTCCCTCATACATAGGATAGTCTTTTTAAAAAAGCAAAACCATTTCCATGGAGAGATGCTCAGTTATATGCTGCCCTTAAGTAAATATGAGTGTTTTAATGAAGCCTATTATTTTAAAGTTACTACATCCAATTTTAAAGTTATTATGCACATAGTAGCCTATTCTTAAATTAAGTAATTTATAGACCTCCATGAATCTTTTTACTTCTGCCACTGTAGACTACTGTTGTTATCACAGAAGCAAATTCATGATCAGAGAAAAGTTGAGTGTTATGATCTAGCTAGAACTGAGCAATGGGATTCCTAAATAAAACTCTCTATTGGCACAGTTCAAAACCAAGCAATTACAAATTAAGCTAGACTGGCCACCTATTAGAAATAAGCAGCATTCATTGCCACAGATCAGAAAAAAAAAGAGGTTTGGTTGAAAATCTTCAACTACAGAATTCACTCCTATCAGTGAATAAGTTTGTGGATTGTTCTTTTGACTAAGTCAGATCCTGTTTTAGAAACAGCGTTTATGTCAGTTCAAAATATATCCGTAACAGAAGGTGTTCCTTCTTACCTAGAAAAGATTTTTTTAAATTCTGATATAAAATCCCTAGGATCTATTCACCTAACTAGAAAATAGGTGCTTCTGAAATTCAGAAAAAACACACTCTCTCTAAAAACACCAAGTTACCTGACTGAGTGTTACTAGCAGTGTTCCCTGTGTTCAAGTGTAGAGCCCTTGATTCAACATGCAGTTACTCAAAACTAGAATTCTGCCTCTGGAAAGCCACTTTATCTTGAAGGCTCAAACTAGGTATGAACCGTAGTGCCTGGGAGACCTGCCACCCTAAGCATGTAGTTACTTTGCTTCTCTAAAAATTGATCCTGTGGAGTTATAAGAGAAAGCTCTGCATACAAAGTGCTCATCCCAAGGAATTTTGACACTAGATAAGATTATCCAGGTCACAAATGAATTCTGATTAGTGACAGAACTGTGACATTTCTGCCAGCTATACAGCGAACAGTGTTACTAAATACCATATTCACTACTCATTAACAGATACTAAAGCACATTCATCAACTCAGTCTAATATACAAAATGAGTCATAACAATTAGAAATTAACTGCAATGCAATGAATACTATCTCTGAATCAATGCTGTATTGTCTGTACTGGATTTCCTCTCTTCTTTGCACTCATCATCAAAACAAAAACACTTCTTCATCTCTATTCATTGATTTTAGAGTAGCTCTACAGACTGCAACCATTTGCAAAGCAGTCAGTTCATAGATACAGGCAGCCAGAGGAAGAACATCTTTGTTAATATAGCTTGATATTAGCAAATCTTGGTGCAGGCAGCATGACATGGGGTTCTTAAATATTGGGTAACCTTGTCATCATCACTGCGAGTTCTGGAGAATGATTAATGAAGTATACAATTTCTATAAAGAATAAAATTAACAATATGACTATTTCTTGAGAAAATTACCATTTTTATAAAGTCTACAGTTGAAATAGGAATATATCTTGTAGTAGAAGAGTATTTTACTTTGGTCAAAACAAGTTTGAAAGTAAAAATTTTCCTATGACCTTCTAGAATAGTCTTGCACTTAAGTCCAAGTTCATAGCAGGAAGGACAAACAAAAAGAAAGCCAAGCCCCCAACCCCTCCAGCTTGATAGAGTTATCTCTTCTTCAGGTCTGACTCTACAAGACAAGGACAGACATGGCCTCTGTTAACAAAGTCATACAAACAAATCTGTGGCAGAATGGTCCCTTTACTGCTATCACCCAGAAGCTCACTGTCACTACCATGTATGAAAAGATGGAACCTTCATTCATCCTGCGAGAAGCCTTCATTCACATGCAGTCAGTACTTCCCAGTGCCCTGGATGAAGTGGAGGAAGTTTGGGGAAAGGAAAAGAGTATCAGACTTTCCTGCTGTTTACCAGGGGATGCAACCCTTGGCTGTATTCCAGCACACACAGATGAAACCTTTTCTCTGGCTCACTTATCAGAAAAAGAAGCTGCTATGCAGTTCTGCCCAAACACATACATCAGCTCTCACAGTTCCTACTAAACCTCAAGATAAATGCATAAATCACATACATTTTATTTTGGGAAAGAGCAAGATTACAAATAGGCAATGATCTAACATTGCTTCCCACACTGGAAACCTAAACTCACGAGCTGAGAGCTAATTTTAGTGTAATAAATTCTTTAGAGACCTGTATAATTATTTTTTTTTTAATTTGTGGAAAAAAGTACTTGTAAAAAATGTGTTCTGTAGGGTTTGGTTTTTTTTACTTTATCTGTAAAAGGACTAATATTGAGACAAAAGCCACAAAACATAAATTCCCATTGAAGCCAGATAATATAGAAACTCAGTATTGTCCTCTTAAATCATCTTTTGATCCAATACATATATACCTACTGAACTACCAGAAAAAGGTCTTCTTCCTTTTTGTCTTTTATCCTGGTACTAAGCAATCAAATTATAGAATCATAGAATCACTAAACAGTTTTACAAGTACAAGAAGTCTCTGTTTTGGGATCCCACGCTGCTCCAAACATGAGATTTGAGGATTAAATTTATATTTTAAGATATTGTTCTTTCCTTCAGCATTCATTTTGGTAAGATTCATCTTACCTAACCTTAGCTGTTAAAATCATAAAAAAGACTTGCCATTGATATTGTTTCTTTAATCAGAAGAGTTAAACAATTTGTAAGAGCAGTTTCTCATATATATAATATGTCAATCTAAGGTGAAATGAATCCATGTGGCTTTCTTGCAAAGAAAACAAAGGACAGCTAAATACATAATATTCTATCATATAAACTTAGTATACATGATAATGTCCCAACAAAAATTTCCAACAGACATAAAAGACATTTAAAGAGGAACACAGAATTGACACCTGATCTCTCACTCTCTCTCAAAATCCAAAATCAGGTCCAGAAGTTATAATGTCATTTAAAATGCCTCTCAAACTGTGTGTGAAACCACTGAAAAGCACCTGAAGTCTACAGGTGGTAGTAGAATTTTATCTCGAGACCAAATCCAAAATTTTCCACAAAATCCCTTCTTAATAGAGGTATTCGGTGTCGTCTTAAAACAAGATATATTTATGCTTTAAATCAAAACTTAATGCTTGCAAATCTCACCAGTGATTTTATGGGTTATGACACTGGTGTATTTAAATAGGTTTCTGTTTCCTTATGCTAACATGGGAATATTCTTCTCCAGGATAGATACTCCTGGAGGATTTCCACACTGGCTCTTCAGAGTTGTGTAGATTAAACAACAGTAACAAAAGGCCATATTTTAGACAATATCTTTGTTTTCAAAAAGCAATGATCATTTTGTGTTCCATAAACAACTTCTCTCTTTCCACAAGAATTAACTTCTCTGTGTAC